>CAAKHD010013491.1:213624-393105 GCA_901007705.1 Fistularia tabacaria
TAAGTCATAACATTCTGGCCTTGCAAAAAGAAGTACAGACGTGTGTGTGTGTGTGTGTGTGTGTGTGTGTGTGTGTGTGTGTGTGTGTGTGTGTGTGTGCGCGCGCAAGGACTGCAGTTTATCCTTTGCCACTCCAGCTGAAAGCACAGTTACAACCAACAAGAGTCATCAAATCAGAAATCTTAAGCACTGATGGCCCTGCTTCAAAGGTACTGCAATGGGAAACATGTCTAAGACAAATAAAGCCTCTAGCCAAATAAATTGGTACAGAAAGTTCGTTTGACACCAAAATAAGTGCGTAGGTAAAATAAAAACATTAAAAAATGTTGCCTTTTTTTGGGAGGGAGATTGTTGTGAACTCATCAGGATTGTTACTTAGAGTAAAAGGGCTCAAAGAGCAAAGCAATTGTAGAAACCAACCAAAAACAAGTTGCTCTATCTTCAAAGAAAATTCAATGTTTGAAAATGATTTGATCATTTACCAATTGCATTTCTATATTGATTAGACTGCATATATATAAGTGTATGTGTATACATAATATTTGTTTAATGCACAGATAAAGTATATTTCTAATTATACAGATAGATAAATAGATTTTCCACAAAATAACACCCATAAAAACTGACCAACAAATTATGATAAACCTATACTTGTGTAAACTTTTAGCAGCCTCTGGGCTGTTTTTCATTTCAGTCTGAGTCTACACAACACAGTAAACCCCGTCTTTTACAACCTTTCTCTCTTTCTCTCCCTCATTGTAGGTGTGGGACTCTTGGCACTGTTTGTGCTGAATCATGGGGATATTGAACAATGACCGGCTGCATGAAAGTGACAACTAATGAAATAACTTTGAGAGTGTGACACCCCAGGGAGGGGGGAGGCAACACAGTGACCCGTCATTTCAGTGTGCTGGGCCTATGGCAGGCCGATCTGAAGGCCGGCTTGGACACGGTGGGTACTGTTGGCAGAGTTTCCACCCCTGGGCTTTCCGTATATATTGAGCTCACTTTGCCATCAAAAACACACTGGCACAGGCAGGTACTGGTAAGCGGTTTATGTCCCTAACTCTGTATTTTATAAAGTTTATAATTTTATCAACTTATATTCATGTCAGTATGTTTTAGGTATAAACTCGACAAACGGTCCCCTTTTTTGCATAGTTTTAATTCACAAACCGATTGACTTTAAGAATTTGCTTTAAAGGACAGGTATCGCAACCAATTATAAATTTAGTCTATTAAAACAGAATAAACTATACCACAAGCTCTGGCAAGCTCAAAATTTAGATTTAAAACTTGTATACAATTACACATCTACGGAAAAATATTTATAGGAAACATCAGAAGCATCTTTTGGTTTGTTTGTTTTTTCAGTTTCATCCTTCACTATGGCCACAGACCACCAGAACCCTGCATCCAAGCAGCAGCAGCCAGGCACCAGCGCATTTAAGGTGAAGAAAAGTAATAGACAAGAAACAAACATCTGCAGCTTCTGGAGGATTGAAGCACTTTACTGAACCCCCCTTTTCCCCTTCATTTTTTGGATACAGCTGATTATCTATGAGCAGGAAAACTTCCAGGGACGCTGCCATGAGCTGACTGGTCCCTGTACCAACCTTCAGGAGGCAGGCGTGGAGAAAGTGGGCTCCATACTGGTGCTTTGTGGACCGTGAGTGTGGGTCAGAGACCGACAGAAAACTAGAAAAGTACTTGAAACCCAACACACAGAGCAGAGAGTAGGCCAAATACTGACAGAAGGGGTTGTGAATGAATAATGGATGGAAGAGGCGAAAAAAAAACAAAAAAAACACTGTATTTGCCACTGATTTGCTCCCAAAACACACATACTCTCCATCTCTCTGCTGATTCTCAGATGGGTGGGATATGAACAGGCCGAATATAAGGGGGAGCAGTATGTGTTTGAGAAGGGAGAGTATCCTCGCTGGGACTCCTGGACTAACAGCAGGCGCAGTGACACCATTGTTGCATTCCGCCCCATTAAAGTGGTAAGAAAGCAAGCTATATCCTCCTGAATATCTCTTCAGGAGTGTGCTTCAAACCCCCCTTACCTTCATGTTTTGCTCCCCTTTCAGGATAGTCAGGAGCACAAGATTGTCCTTTATGAAAATCCCAGCTTTGCAGGGAAGAAGATAGAAATCATTGATGACGACGTCCCTAGCTTCCACGCACACGGCTACCAGGAGAAAGTCTCCTCTGTGCGGGTTCAGAGTGGCACGTAAGTCTCATGCTCCTCACCAGTTTTATCTACTGTAATTGGATGCTACATATCTAACTGACCCTTGTCTGTCCCTCTCTATGGTGTTCCAGGTGGGTGGGCTATCAGTATCCAGGCTACAGAGGCTACCAGTATCTCTTTGAAAAGGGGGAATATAAGGACAACACTGAGTTTGGAGCCCAGATTCCCCAGATCCAATCAGTTCGCCGCATCAGAGACATGCAGTGGCATCAGAGGGGTGCTTTTCACCCTGCCAACTAAGCTTGAGATTCTTCCCCATTCTGAACCTTGACCTCTGCAGGCTTGTTCCCTTGCAGGACCCCTTGTCCCTCACCAAACTGCATTTTTGATAGGCCTACCTGATGCAAATGTTGCAGTTTTGACAACCTTTGAGGCAAATTAATAAATCCTTTATGCTCATTTCACTTTGGTTTTGTGGTTGTTTCACCTCCCCTTAAATTCTTCATTAAATTCTTCACTTTTATCTGCACTTTCAGAAATATTGAATGTGACCCAAGGTCCTTCTCAGGCACAGACCCCAATAGGTGACCTGAAGGAGGTTAAGCCACAAAAAGAACTACATATTAACACATGGCACTTGGAAAAAAATAACAAAACCCTTAGTTTTATACACATGTATTTCTGCTGTGAGATTATTTTTACAAGAGTCCATATGTCATCACACATTTTACTGAAAATGTTGAAAATAAATTAAAAATCAGGATATTTTCTCTGTGCCAAGTGTATGTTTGCTATATTTTTACATGCAAAGTTTGTCAATCTGGCTCTAGTTAGCCCACAGATTAAAAACAGATTATAAAGGTTTAGACTGAACTGACTTGTCACTTGTTTAAGTATAAAATGGAAGAAAAGGAACATGTACATTTGTAATAAAATCATTTATAAAGGATGCATTTCATTTTTTACATGCAGAATGTTGATGAAAAGTTAACATATACAGCTAGAACAAACATGCAACAATTGAAAGCCTGAGTCTAATTAATTCGTCGATTCGATTCATTTTTTTTTTGGGGGGGGGGCTGTTCGAAGCATTTTATTATCTTGTCTCATTATATCTTATAATTCAGATTCCAGTTTTATCAAATGATACTGACCGACATATTCAACAGCGCTTTAAAATTGCATTAGATTAAGGTGGCTTGTGTGTGTGTATGTGAGTGTGTGTGCGTTTAAAGTAATGAAAAAATACCTACTAAGACATATTCAAAATTCATCGAAGGTTTATGCTGCTAAATGCTATGCTCAGAGAGTTGCTTAAACATTTTAATCAAATACATTTTCTCAACATTTCAGTATGCACATTTGCGACGTTCTCAGTCTTAAAAAACAAGGATCTCAAGAGCTTATATACTGTATAATACTACTCAGACCAAAGTTATTGACACATTGCAAATCAACATAAAACAAACAAACAGTAAATGTTCAAAAACTTCAAAAAGATTTGTACCAGGCACTGATTTCTTTATTCCGATATCTAAGATTATTACAATTTTCAAAAACAAATATGAAATCATAGTTTGAATCCTTATTCTTCCCAGCATTGTTGAATGTGATCAACACATGAAACAATACAAAAAACAGCAAATAATCCAAAAAGGCAGTCTAGGCTGATGTTTCCTCTATGCAATGATGGACCATGTGAACATGGACATGAGGAACACCAGAAATATAACTTGTGGACAGAGATGGTTTAAAGAATGCAATCAAATGATATTATTACAATGATCGGTCCATTGCAATATTGAGAGATTGAATTAGTGTCCACTCCAAATCGCTAGGTGGCAGTGCGGTGCTGTGGAGCTGATTGTCAAACGCCAGTCAGATAACGAAGAAATCGTAGATCACACGGTCTGCGCATTGAACTATGAAGTGGGTCTAAATGTGGTTAGTCGATCATACACCCTGTTTACATTTTATCAATCATTTAGGGTTTTCGTCGTCATTTTTCTCCACGCTTACCTAGAGCTCTGTTCAGCTAAACTCTGGTATGAATGTCAAGACTTGTTAACATTGTTGACTTATTGCCTAACACCAGCTAGCTAAAGTTGGATCGCGACTTATGTCTGTGTTTCCTATCTCAATTTCGAAAAGACTGTTTTTTTTAGATTATTTACTATCAATGTCGTGTTTTCCCCATACTGTATTTCAGCATGTTATTGTGTTTGGCAGGTATCATTGTAGCTTTGATCAAGTTTCTACACACTAACGTTTGTTTAGCTGTCGGCACAGCTGCAACGACATGCCTGTTGTTTATTTTAAATAATTGGATTAATCAACAGCGCAATGGAAAATTTCGGTTTCTGAAACGAATAAACCTAATATAGGAATAACAAGGTAATAGAACAAGACGAGTTTACCGGCATTAACTCAACCTCAAGTTCTCAATCAGCTACAGAAGTGTGTTCATCGTGAAAAAACATCATTAACAATATGAGGCCTGAAGGTGTTTGTGTTCATTTGGGAGGATTTAGAAATAGATATTTGAAAATATTAGATAATCACTGCTAACAAGTGTTTGAATATTAATGGTCACTGTTTAACCCTCCCCCCAACAGCCAAGATGCCTATCCAGTGCGGCAAGTGCGTTGACAAGCGTGCTGTGCTGAAACGTCCGAAAACAGGCCACAGTCTGTGCAAAGAGTGCTTCTTCTGGGCCTTTGAGGAGGAAGTGCATCATACCATTGTCGCAGCAAAACTTTTCAAACCAGGTGAGGTTGTAGGGATTGCTGCCTCAGGTGGAAAAGACTCAACAGTGCTCGCACATGTAATGAAGCTCCTGAATGAGCGCTACAACTATGGCTTGGAGCTAATGCTTCTCTCTGTGGATGAGGGTATTACTGGTTATAGAGACGACTCCTTGGAAACGGTGAGGAGGAACCAGCAACAATATGAGCTGCCACTGAAAATAGTGTCATACGAGGAGCTGTATGGCTGGACTATGGATGCCATAGTGAAGCAAGTGGGACTGAAAAATAACTGCACCTTTTGCGGAGTCTTCAGACGCCAGGCATTGGACAGAGGAGCTCTAATGCTAAAGGTTGACAAGATATGTACAGGTAATTCCTTGTACATACATTCTAGATCATATTCTATTCTTGGATTATGGTAGAGCAAATGCCTTTGGAAAATATAAAAAAACCTTTGTGGGTTTATTTTTGTACAGGTCACAATGCTGATGATGTGGCAGAAACGGTTTTGATGAATTTCTTGCGAGGCGACATAGCTCGACTCCGCCGGTGCACTGCCATATCCACAGCCAGCGAGGGTGAAGGTGTTGTGCCACGTTGCAAACCTCTGAAATACGCGTATGAGAAAGAAATTGTCATGTATGCATACTTTAAGAAGTTGGACTACTTCTCAACTGAATGTATTTACTCTCCCAATGCTTACCGTGGCTATGCAAGAACCTTTTTAAAGGACCTGGAGAGTATAAGGCCCAGCTCCATCATGGCTATCATCCATTCAGGAGAGAACCTTTCTGTGCGAGAGGGTGTTAAAATGCCAGTCCAGGGAACCTGCAGTAGGTGTGGCTACATCTCAAGCCAGGCACTTTGCAAGTCCTGCGTGTTGCTGGAGGGTCTGAACCGAGGCCTGCCAAAGCTGGGAATCGGCAAGCACCACCGCCTGCATGAAAAGATCATCTCTAATCAACCGCTGACTGAAAAGGAAGAGAGGAAGCTGAAATCTGTTGACTTTTGACAAATTTTACTAGACTTTTATTTCACATCCAACTCAAGATAGGTAATGGCATTTACGAATAACACTTTTTTTCACTACGGGAACGAAAATAGCGTAACAAAGAACCATTTTCTTATATCAGTAAATTCTAATTTATTATGTCTGTATGTAGTTTTACATTGATACTTCAATTATTTACACAGAATGGGAATTTAGTAGGCTTTTGTTTCCCGGCTGCGGTCTGAATTATTGACCTCATTGGTTTTTACTGTATTGGTTCAGAAGTGAATGTTATCAAATGTTTTTTTAATTATTTTATCAACACAAAGATCCATCAAGGAAGAAAATATCTTTTTGCTATCCCCTACGTCCCGATGTTCCCATGTGCCGTGAGGACGCGGTGACAGTGAACGTCCCGTTATGTTTTATAATCCGTTATTTAATAAATATGAAGCCTTTTATCATTTTCTGCTTTTTTCCCCCCTCCTGAGCAGGCTTAAAAGAGACTCTATATTCGGGGAACAATGGGTTTTAAGTAACTAGTCATACTGTATGAAGAGAAATGAGCTACCGTGTGTGAGTAATATTTAGTTTCGTAAATACAGCGTCGTCTTGAGCAAGATTAGTTCGCCATGATGAGCCCACGCTGATTGTAATTTCATATAATGGCCGCTAGGTGGCGTTTACCGTCACCTCGCTTTCGGTCCTCCGGATACGCGCCTTGGCAAAAGTGCACATGCACATATCGCGGCGCGTGCACGACAGCGACCCTCACTAACTTGTAGGACGGCAGCTGGGAAGTAGAGAAAGCAGAAAAGACCCAGGGCTCGGCTCCACGGTCCCAAAGAGAGGGGGAAACGCCGAAACCCGCGGCGGCGCCTGTTAAAGCGGACTTCTCAACCATGGAGGATCTGGGTGAGTCCGTCAAAGTTGTGCTTTCCAGCGGCCGCGGCGGGGGGAGCGAGGTGGAGGAGTCAATGCCGCGGCGAGATTTTACCTCGAAACCGACCGCAACTTTCGGCTGTCGGTGTCGGGGTGGCTAAGGCGGGGATGGGGGATGGGGGATGGGGGGACTCAGCCATATGTAGCCGAGGTGTTACGGATTGTTCCGTTAACGGACGGATATTTGACGCGTTCCGCATTTTACAGAGCTCCTTTCACGATAGTAAGTAGTAAGTATGCGGCCGGAGCTCGCTAGCCTCCACCGTCTCCTCTTTTAAAACAGCACGCCAGTGCTTTCTGTTGACACTGCGGTTCGCCGCTCCTCTTAAATCCGCTAATTTTATCGATTCGATTCACCCTGAGGGAGGATGTATCCCGGCTGACACTCGGACCCCCGGGGCTCTTCATTCCAGCTTTGAAGTGGTTGCGTCTACAGGCCTTCCCCGGGTTACAGCCCGGCTCGGAGCGGACGGACGGACGGAGCAGAGGGTCTCCAAGCTGATGGAGCCCTCTCAGCTTTGTTGTGCACCCCCACCCCTGAAATAAAGTCAAATATTCGATCAGGACAGGTGAAAGGCAGCTATTTGATCCTGCGACTTCGCTGGCGATTTAGTGAGCCCCGTTATTCACATCCGCTTTATTCTCATGACCGGCGCAGAAAGTTTGATTTCCGAGCAACAAGTTTAAAACCTCGGTGCATCACACTTTGGATTAGTTTGCAGTATCAGTAGCATTTGAAGGTTGACATAAAAATTCCCTGGAAATCTAAACGTGGCCAAGGTCAGATATGGAATTGTCACTGCCATTTCTGGCGTCTGAGATACAGTTGTAAACAAGAAAATAAATACTACAAAAATATAAATTTGTATCTTTTTTCAATCGTGACATGCAGTTAGGATTCCGAAATAATATTTTCAAAATGTGAACAGTTCACATTTGTTGATTATTATGTTAATTTTGAGTCATAGTTAATATACTGACTCACACAATCGTCTTGATGTTGTCATTTCTTGTGCTGCCTTTATCTCTTACTCTGATTAGTAAAATGTAGAATGTTTTCATGGTTTAAATGTGTACATTAATTGTAGTATCGAAACTTTACTGGTGTCTTAATTGGGACAGACGTACAGAATCAATCATCTCATTTTTGTTACATAATTCCCATTAGTCAGTGCTGTGGCTAAAATATATTGGTATTATGTATTCATAGTTTTTTCTATCAGCCAGTTAGTTGTTCATTTATACAATTTGTTATAAAAAAAAAAGCTATAAAAGTGACTATTTGTGCCAACATGACTACAGTGACTACTTAATCAATAACATCCAGTGCACCAGTTGAAGATGAAACTCTATGCCTATTTTTTTTCTGCCTGATTAACCAGTCTCCTCTCCAGGTCACTGGCCCTTGACCTTTGTTTCTGATCCTTGTGACTTTCTAACTTTGTTGTTTTCGTTATAACCAGCTGGTCTGTTTGTTATATTTGCATTTGTAATGCAGAAAAAAATCCCTTATTTTACCTGTGTCATCTTTAGCAATGCATCAATTTTTCTGATCTCCCAGAGTAGAAAGGCAGTCAAATGGGCTTTTGAATTGTTTAAGTGGATAGACGATGCAGCACATTTTGAGTTTTTCCTGCTGGGTGAATACCTCCAGGCCACATTAGATGTTCTGCCTGCCATGGGTGAGTGAAAGGGCCAATTGTTGGACAGGAACGAGCTCTCCGTCTCACCAAAGCAGCATGAACAGCAAGGGTGAGGCTACTGTGGAATGTCGAACATCACTCTGTTTCAGGGTCCAAGGCCAAATACTCTCTGGGTCATGACTTGCCTCCTACTACTACCACTCTCCATTCCATGCATGGGTTCAGCCGTGTGAAAGCGAGTGGTTGTCATTATCTGACACGGGTCCTTGTAAATGCATATTCCCCACTTTTAACGAACTCTTAGAATTCTGGGAGGCTGGCAAAATCATAAAGTTCACTCCTCATTACCCCCTAATCATAGAACAACTTTTTGACTTGTTGAGTTTGAATGTACTGCCCTTCTATCACACTCTTAATAATATTTCCAGTATGTCCTGGTCTGATGATGTCACTGACGGTCGACTGGTCGGCATGCAACTGCATGTGAACTTCATGGCACTTTGTAGAAGTGCTGCCATCCTGTTCCCATCTTTTTTCAAAATCTTCCCCACATTGCCTTCTACTCATGTCAGGAGCTTCCCTTGGCTGAGCATGTTTTTAATTAAATTTCAAACATTGTTTTCATTGGTTTCTTAATTCAGTGTGATGTTTTGTTGATAAGCCTCAATTTACAAGTAGTAATACAGTCATTATTACAATGAAGTATATTTTGTTTGAATAAATCACTCCAATAATAACAATAATAAGCCCAGTAATGGTGATAGATATCCGTTACCAATTCTTTGAGCCTGGCTGACATTTTCCGAAAACAACTTTGTAGTCCTATCATAACATTTCAGAAATCATCGATATCTATCTCATGTATGGTACTTGAAGGAAAATAATAAGAAACGGGAGTCTCAGCGGAAAAAAGGTGGTGCATAGTATATTTGATTTTTCAGTCTAATAATTGAGCTGTTAATCACCACTTCAGCCACATCTCCCAACTTGAACAAAAGAAGCTCTTTTTAATCCTCAAACATAATAAATGATAGAATTCTCAGGCCAAACACTGAATTCATTCCATTGGATGTAGAAATAAACGTTTGTTTCTAAGTGGGACCACATTTTTGTGATGTAGTTTAAAAGGTATGTACTTAGCTTGGCAAGTCAAATATGGAAGAACAATCTTAGAATCTATCAACTTTTGATAGATAGGTAACAGCAAAAACTTGGGTTTTTTTGGTGGAGGAAGCAGATATCCAGGACAACACTTACTCTTCCTATTTTGTTTAATGATGAGGATCTGATTTATAACTGGAAATGTGGGGAAGGGAAAGTAGCTAAGAGATGACTACAACTGGACCCTGTAGCTTGGTGCATCATCCAGGCAAAGTACAAAGCTAAATAATAATTCAGTAATGAGGTTGCATTGTGAGATTTCTTAAAATATTTTTGTCAATGGGTTCTGAGTAATTTTCTCTCCTCACAGACTGCTTACCAGTATTGAGTCAAAGTACCTTAAAACATGATATCATCAGCTGATTCAAATTGGACTCCAAGTAAAAGCTAGAAGTCCCCCAGCCCAAAATTTTGGCCCTTGCCTTTTGATTCTAGAGATCTCTGTTTATAGAGATTACGCCAGACAACTTGGCTCTACTTTGCAGATACACCAAGGCACATGTGTCCTTAATACTTGGACTTAAACCACACCACCTGCTTACCACCCACGCCCGTTGACTTGTGCAATGTATCAATGTATCAGCTGACCTCATTGCAGTGACGTGTCGTGCTCGCCAGTCATGATAAAGTGTTGAGTTAAACGCTGGATGGTCTTGAATGTTAACAGTGTTTTTACAGCATACAAGAAGATCTTAGAAAGTCTTTAGTGGTTTCTGTGTCCCACTATGCCTGCAGCACAGAGTTAGTGTTACCAGACTAGCTATCATCACCCCATGAGGTCTGAAGGGTTAGTGCATGCCGGCCCTAACCACTGGGCTTGCCTGCTAGGCTACAGCGAAGCTCCTGACTGTAAATCACTTGTAAATCACTTGTTCTTGGGATCCACACCCATCCTGTTCTGGGTCTAGGGAAGAGAGAGAACTGCATGGCTGACCTCATCGCTGAGGCAACAGACCCTGCCCCACATCCTGAGGAAACAGAGGAAAAAAACAATGAGCGGAGTCAGTGCTGGAGGCCCAGCAAAGCCTGGTTGAAGGGGGTAATTCTGGGTCTGTTGCAAGGACATTTAAACATTGTCCTCGGAGTTGCTTGACTTGCAATTCAATTCCTTTCACCCTCTTTCATTTTGTTTCTACACTTTCCTCATTGTAACTTGACTTGGAGAGTATTTCTGATTTTTATTTATTTTTTGTTTGTTTTTGCTGTCACTTTAGGGTTGTGGTTGTTGGAATGATTCCCTGTTGACTTTGATTTTGTGTCTTGACAAAATCTAAATATCTATTTTGAAATGTGTCATCCTCCTCCCACTGTGATCCCCTGTTTTGACTTGAGGTAACAACCCAAATGTATCTGTAGAAGGTGAAAAAGAACAAATCAATTACTTTTGACATTTTTGATGATTATCTTTACCTCGATCCTTGCTCAGATAAATTGATACCGACTTAGCTGTAGACTAACTAACTACACCTAGGAGATAAGATGATTGTGACATTTACTAGATATAGACACCATGTCAGTAGACACCATGTCAGTAAAAATGAGAGTTGTTTGATTGTTCCACTGAAATCCATAGTGCCTTGAAAACTAATTTTCTACTCCAACTATGGCTTACAAAACATCCTGTTATATCCCCAAATGATGGAATGTGGTATGAATAAAACCCAAATCAGTAACTAATGGATCTACCCACTTGCACCATCAGCAAGTGACACAACAGAAAAGCCTTGAGTAAAATTGGTCAGGAAACATGTATTCCCCCCTCTTTTTTTCATTGTTTGCTGATTTCACCATAACACAGGAAAACCACCCTTAACAAATCTGTGGATTCAAATGTTGAATTGCCTCCTCAGTAAATAACATCCAAAACCTGTATCTTCTAGGACTTGAGAAACAGCAACAGTATATTTTTTGTGATTGTTTTTACAAAAATGTATTTTCTGCCTCTACTGATAAAGATTCAGAATTAATTTCACATTTATAAATGTTGAGCAGTGTAGCCCAATCGTCCGATTGATAGCATTGTCCCTAAATCGCTTTCAGTTCTTGGGTGGCTGTAGGTTTATATGAGGCAGTGTGAATGTGAAAACACTGATGCCTCATGCATCAGTGTTTTCAGAAGGGGTTGAAGTAACAAATAAGCCTTTGTTTCTAACTTCCTTTATTCCTTCGGGTAACTTTACACTTACTTTGGTACATTTATGTAATGGCCTGACATTGCCTGGACAAATCAGAACGGGCAGTGCAAATAAAATATGAACCGGTTTCTTTTTCTTTGGCCCCCTGCAATTTAACTTTAGTCCAAGCACTTCATCTGCAGTTTTGTAGCCAATAATGCTATCAGCCCATTGCAAGCAGGCCAAAGAAAAAAAATAAAATACAAACACAAAAAGGGCAAGCAGATGTTTGGAGAAGTGACCACTGACCAGAACCACAATGGAGTTAATTTAGGCTCTGACAAATCCAAATGTAAACAGTGGACAACTGCACTGAAAAGTGTAAAAAAAATAGAAATAAAGAGACAAAGACAGAGTATGATGTCCATGACTACAGCTGAAATTTTGGGAGAAGTTTAAAGCAAAGAAATTTCCATCATGGGTTCTTATTTACAAAATAATGTTTCAGTAAGAGAACTGATTTTTGCAATCTACTGTCGTACTGCTCAAAGCTAATCAATCAGCTTGCAGACCTCTGCATCTTCACATGTTCATGGATCTGAACGTGTCCTCGGTGACTTGAGTTTTACAACACTCTATCGACTTTCCCCAACTTCTGATTTACTAGTCCTTGGGGAAGTGATTTTATTTTTGCCTACGCTTCACTCAAAGGGAGTGTCATCTTTCAGATATGGGGTTACTCGGCAGGGTATTATTAGGTATGTTTATTTAGAAGTAATTGCCCGAAGGTGCTTCTGTCTTTCATGATAGTATGCCATCACTCTCATTCAGTCCTTTGTCCGTGTGAAACTGGTCTGCTGCACTGACAGAGGAGGTGTAAAGCAGGGCATTATTTTGATCTTGCTCTCTGGCCACTTCATCCGTCTACCTTTTCTTGTTATAATTTACAGGCATTCTCTGAAGCTGATTGTCACCCAGCCTTCCCTGCCTGTCTCACATCTAACCCTGCCACCCCCTCTCAAGAGCCCTGCCTGTCTTGTTTGATATAAATATCTCAGTGAGCAGCCTGATGGGGTAGGGTTTCTCTGCTTGGCTGTGGCCAGCTCTGCTCTCATACTTTCTGGCTACAAACAGGTGAGCTGTGCACCCTGATGACCCATCACTGTAGGCCACATATTAATAGAGAAAATTAGAAAGCTCCGGGCTCCTCCCTGCCAGCACTGTATGCCACTCTCTGTGGGAAACGGGCAGTAAAAACATTGACATCTCCCTTATCCAGGAATTCAAAGCATGCAGTAGTTAGCGGAGCGGGTCCTTTAATTGTCAACACATTATTTTCATTTTCAAGACTGACAGATGGTGGTTTCTATTCAAACACATTCCTCACCCACTCTCTACCTCAAATCCATGTGGTATCTGTGGATTGTATGCTCTGCTTGAGTAGATATTACAAGGCATCATTGAGCCTTTTTTTCTGCAGAAGATTTCCATTTTAAATTGGTTTCATGTTTAATTCAATTTCCCTTGATTAGAGGACTGATTGATTGCCCTCCAAGCTTGATTGCTTTCTTTCTTAAAGTGGACAGAAGAATGTGTGGAATTCCCCTCACACCTTCACTCCCATCTGATAAAGACTGTAGAGTGGTGGCACCGCGTTGTGTGGGTGGGTGGGCGGGTGGGTGTGTGAGTGGGTTGTTGCACAGACAAGACTGTACTTGCACCTACTGTCACAAGAATGAGTACATTTACCACATGTCTTCACAGTTTTTTGAATATAGTTGAAATTACCACAATGTGAACTCAGTTTGTACAGATCTGTAATAGTATTTATTCATTTATTTATCATTATATTTATTTCACTTTTCTAGCCAATCAAGTGAATTTAGTACGAGTCATATCCCTCTTGATGACCTCTTTATTCCATTGCTTGCACAATGCACTATTCAATCAGGATACTGTTAGAGTAGAATTGGACTTTGTCCATGGCTCCTGCCCCCTGTCTGAAATGGAACAGATTAGTCCGTTACTTGGCTTACAGTACATGTTTGCATTCTTACTGCATCTAACCCTTTGTGGACCGAGCTTGGCCAGACAGGCAAAGTTCTGTTGTCCAACCTTGTTACAGTCTCAATGCTGCCCTCCTCAGGGGAAATTGCAGCAGCGTCTTCAATCTGTACTCCTGTCAAAAATAATGTCTACATGGCGCTCTATAATGAGCAGAGTTGATGATTTAATTCAGGGATTTGGGAGAAGTAGTGAGAAATGTATTTTAACATGGACTTAGAATTTTTTTAAAGGTTAGAATTAGTTCATTATATTTATATGTGGAGAAGATCCTATTCTACTGAGAGCGAGGAAAAAAGAACAAGTAAAGTTTGTGACTGTTTGCTTTTCATCCATCCATTCATCGTCTGCTGCTTATCCTGCTCTCAGGGTCGCGGAGGATGCTAGAGCCCATCCCAGCTGTCATCGGGCGAGAGGCGGGGTACACCCTGGACTGGTCGCCAGTCAATCACAGGGCCACATTTACAGACAGACAACCATTCACTCACTCACTCATTCGGTGCAATTTTCCCAATTATTTTCCAATTAACCTGCTGCATGTTTTTGAACTGTGCACCACCGTGCCACCCTGTTTGCTTTTCATATTATTTTCAAATTTCTGTTATAGTAATCTATGTAGGTCACACCGTCTTTTATCAAATTATTGTTTTTTTTTTTGCTTTCGGTTTTCAGCTTATTAAAGTAGATCTCAGCTGTAACTATCTTGTTAACTAGAGTAATCAAGGAAACACACACTTCAAAGTAATCCATTTTTATTCTATGTGACAAGAAGCATCTTAATAAAGCTCATTTAGCTAATTCGATTACCTATTATACAAAGCATACAAGTATTTTTAATCTATGCGAGCAGAGAGGAAGGTAACACTGAGGCATTATGTCATTTTGATCCAAAAGCTGTAACCCGCCTATAGAAAATATATTTTTTCATTACAGCTTGAAAATTCATGTTATCAGACATCAGAAGCTTTTAGAAGTGTGCAATTATATTCCATTCAGTAAGCTCATTCAGGCATAGGGCATTAGTCATTAAAGTTGCATTCAAACGAAGACTGTTCATGATGTGTTTCCCCTGTGGAAAGCCTTTTCTGGAGTTCATATGCTCTTTCTGTAGCACAGATGTGTAATATCAGCAGGTGGGAAGGGTATAATTATTGCCGAGACTATTATAGAAAGAATCTCAAAACTTGGCTCCTTCTACAAGGCGTCAGTCTTCATGGGCTGGAGTCAGACTAGGCAATGAAACACTTTCTAGGAATACATTACTATAATAAGTATGCTTCGTGAAACGGTTTCTTTTGAAAGCTTTTAATATACGCATCAAGAGGAGTGAATCCAACCCTAACATAAGTTATGTACACTATTTTAATAAGTTTTACCTTTGTCCCAAAGCCAGCTGTGGATTTTTTTTTTCTGTCTGGAGGCTTTGTTTTATGAGTGACAAAGTCCACTTCAGTAAGACCTTGTTTAGCATGTCAGCACCAGGTGCAGATTATTTTGGGCTGGTCATGATATTTCAGCACATTTGTGCAGACATGGGCTACTTGCTGAGCAGCTTACCGCTTTAAATAGGCACTGGCTCCCATGTGGTTTATGTCAAACTTCGTGAATTAACCTCCAGGCAGGACGTCATATCTATTGCAGTATAAAAGCATAGTATAACGGGTGTTAGTGCACTTACTTTATGTGGTTAGACATACAGTGTATATATAGACAATTCGTCTATATCCAACAATTTGTTTTTTGAAGAGGCATTTGTCAATTTGCAATTTCAGAGGTAGTTTTTTAGAATGACCTGACATTTTACTTCTATTCAAAAATACCATTTAAGAAATGTCTTTTATGGTAAAAATAAGAAGGGGAAAGTTGCTGGATTTCCAATGTCTTATCAGCTAGAGGTGCACTGAAAGTCACCCATGTTTGGCTTCAAGACCACGCCCCTAAAATCTGAATGTGTTTGCTCCTCCTTGATCCTCACACTATCCTTGTCTGTGCTGCTGCCTGGCTCTTGCACACATACGAGTGAGTAGACATCTTGGATGCTTTTTATTTGTTTATTCATTAATTTGGGGAATTTCTACTACATATGCTTTTATACATAAAAAGCTTCCTCTTTGAGAGCTTTACAACTAGTTTTGGACCAACTATAAGGGATTTTTAAAATTTTAAGCCATAGTTTCATCAGATATTTGGTGTCGATTTTCTTTGTGGTATGGAAGCCATCACTGTTGTAGCTTTGTTTATATTTGATACTTAAATGTGTTGTCATTGCAAGTAGATTGTTTTCCTCCATCGAACATATTTTAGGATTAATGTGAAGTAAGTACATTTCTTTTGAGCATACAAAATAAAAGCAAATCTCGTTTGAATGACTGTGAGATTTTAATCACTTCTGCAGCATTACCATTCTTCTGTGTCTAAAAACAACAAAATAGCATCTGTTTCTTGTGTAGTTGTTTTTAGAGTGAACTCCTGGAAAGGGCACTAATTAAAGCTAATATCTATTAAAGGAACAGAGGCGAATTATACAGTGTAATGTGGTGAAAGTGAGGCTAGCAATATGATTTCCAGAATTTTCCATAATATATACCTGATATGAGTTGTAACAGTGCAATTCCATGAAACAGACTGTGGCTGTTCCAACCCTATAGTGTAACAGTATGCAGCCGGTGATCAGCGCCTATTCTGGATAGACTGTGGATGGATGGATTGTGTGACGTAACAGTCTATTTTGTTCTTGCATTCCAACGGGCAGATACTCAGCAGGATAATATGGTACTCCCCTCCAGTCCTGGGCAAGATTCAGAACCCTTTTTTGTGTCCGCCCTTCTCTTTTTTTCCTCAAACGGACCACAGAAATGCACCACAATTAAAGACACAAATTGTGTGGTCAAAGGTGAAAGGGATCCAGAGGACAGGTTGCTCAGCGACAGCAGGGTTATATTTATGCTGTAAGAAGGCTGGAAAAAAGATTTGGGGGATTTCAAAGATTTGTCTCATGAGGGCCTTGTTGGCATTAAGTATGAAGTTGGGAGTTTTGTATAATGTCATACTGTCATGATGAAGGAATTAGGCATTTAGTCAGTGGGACTTTTTTTTTGGTGCCTGGGTTGCCTGAGAGACTGATTCAGACAGAATGTTCTTGTTCGTTTAGCCTCACACACCCCACACAAGCCAATAAAGAATTAAATGTTCTTCTGACCAACTGTTTAGTTGAATCTTGCCAGAGATTTCTCTGCATCTCGAACAAATGAGTGTCAGTATACATCTTGATCTTATAATGTCAGAACTTGCAAGAGGGATTTCAAAATGAAAGCAAAACCTTTATTTATCTATTTACATGAACTATAGAAAGGGAAAGCTGAATGGAAAAGAAGAAAATACGAGGTAATTTATTCATATAATTATTCATATCCATGGATAGTATCAACATCCAAATTTGTTGTATATTTACATGTGGATGAATGTTGTAATCGTTTAGATATTCAAATTCAGTTTGATGTAGGAGGTAATGTCAATATCAGGAACATCTCAGGAACATCTCATGTTCATTTGATTTATATACTGACATAGCTGGTGTTAATATTTAGTTGTTTTTTTTGTTTTGTTTTTAAGTTGCAGTGTTGGTACAAATCAAACTCCTGAATTCCAAACATCCAAAGGTTAATCTCCTTCTTCTTTTCCTTTTGGCTTTTCCCTTCAGGGGGCGCCACAGCGAATCAACCCTCTCCATCTAACCCTATTATCTGTATCCTCATCTCTCACACCAACTACCTTTATATCCTTTCTCACTACGTCCATAAATCTTCTCCTCTGTCTTCCTCTAGACCTCCTGCCTGGCATCTCCCATTCCATCATCCATCTACCAATATAGTCCCTATCCCTCCTCTGTACATGACCGAACCATCTCAGCCTGGCTTCTCTGACCTTCTCTCCAAAACATCTGACATGTGCTGTCCCCCTGATGGACTCATTCCTGATCCTATCCATCCTCGTCACTCCCAAAGAGAGCTTCAAATCTTCATCTCTGCGACCTCCAGCTCTGCCTCCTGTCTTTTGTTCAGTGCCACTGTCTCTAGACCATACAGCATCGCTGGTCTCACCACTGTTTTGTACACCTTTCCTTTCATTCTAGATGATATTCATCTATCACATAGAACCCCTGAAACTTTTATAGTCAGCTTACCACTACTTCGCAGTCACTGATTTCTTTCAGATTACCTCGTCAATACAAGATGTAGTCTACCTGTGTGCTCCTACCTCCGCTCTTATAAGTTGCCCTATGTTCCTGTCTTCTGTGGAATAATTATTTACTACATTTCTCATCTTTTTGCAAAGTCTACCACATCTGCCCCTCTATGTTCGTATCCTAGATACCAAACCTGCCCATCACTTCTTCATCACCTCTATTACCTGCACCAACATGTCCATTGAAGTCTGCCCCAATTACCACTCTCTCATTTCTGGGGACATTCTGCATCAATTCATCTAACTCCTTCCAGAACTTCTCCTTCTCCTCTAACTCACATCCTACTTGTGGGGGCATAGCCACTAACAACATGGAGCATCACACCTTCAATTTTTAGTTTCAGGCTCATAAGTCTATCTGACATTCTTTTTTACCTCCAGAACATTCCTAACAAACTCCTCTTTCAAGATAATTCCAATTCCATTTCTCTTCATGTCAGGACCATGATAGTACAACTTAAAACCTGCTCCCAAGCTTCTAGCCTTACTAACTTTCCACCTGGTCTCCTGGACACTCAGTATATCCACCTTCCTTCTCTGCATCATGTCAACCAACTCTCTACCTTTTCCTGTCATCGTCCCAATATTCAAAGTCCCTACTCTCAGTCCCAGACTCTCGCCTTTCCTCTTCTCTCTCTGCTTCTGAACACGCCTTCCTCCTCTCCTTCTTCAACCCACAGTAGCCAAATTTCCACTGGTACCCTGTAAGTTACCAATGGCGGTCGTTGTTAACCCGGGCCTCAACAGATCCGTAAAGAAATTCTTAGGTTCGATTTGCATATTTGGTTTTGGCAAAAGTTTTACGCTGGATGCCCTTCCTGATGCAACCCTCTGCATTTATCCGGGCTCGGGACCGGCTCAGGGAGACACCGGCCTGTGCCCCCCCGAGGCTGCATTAAGGTTAATGTCCAAATGTGAAATTTTTAATATTCACTTATGCTGACATTTAGCTGGCTTGAAGTTTAACCTTCAATTTCCCTCTAAAATTGACTATCAGTCCATACCTTATGAATATTTAATTTACATCTTCCTTGCTTTTAATCAGTCTGGAAGCCTCTAATTTCAGACATGTTAGCTAGTCGTTGCCATATCCTCGACAGTGGATGTAAAATGACATTTCAGTGCAGCTAACATATCAGCTGATTTATCAACAGTGTTTTTTATTGTTATCAGAATGTATCAAGTGCTCCATTAATAAATTTGCAATGCTGACTCTCAAACCTTCCAGATGCATTGCTGGCTGACCTTGAATCTACTACATCCCACATTTCAAAGAGACCAGTGTTTTTACCTGATGAGACCCCCTACTCCATCCCCTCCGGAGGACACTCCTACAAGGACGTATCTGTACCCCCTCCAGTCCCTCCTCCACCTTCAGCTGAGGCTTTGAATGGCTCCTTACTAGATCAGTCAGAATCCCATCACTCCTCTCAACAGGTAGGTCTATTGTAATGAATCATTCCATCATTAAAGGTTTTTCATGGTGCAGAAAGTTAAATAATTAGCATGTAACAAAGGATTGTTAATGCAAGTTGTAAATGGCTGAAACTCACAACAATATTTTTTTTCATTTCAGCTTAATGAGATTTGATATAGCTAATGTTAAGTGAGCCCATTGCACATCAAACTTTATAGTGTTGCCAGTCTGACTGAGTTCTTTTGGATTTTTCTAGTCATTAGGTTCAGCCCAAAAGAATTCATGGTCAAGGGACAGTAGGGACTCTCCAGTTACTCACACTGAAGAGGACCACGTCTACAGGTAGCTCTGAAGTCTAATGCATCGGATACTCTGTGCAGTAACCTGTTTTTGCCATCATTGGTCGTCTTCTTCCTTCTTGTGCTCAGTTTTCCAAACAAACAGAAATCATCTGACTCGTCAACAGCAGCCATGACCTCTGCCCTTGGCAGTAACTTATCGGAGCTTGACAGGATGCTGCTAGAACTCAACGTTGTGCAGCAGAGTTCTCCATCATTTGCCACTACAGGTAGACACTTGGGTTTCAGCTATATCAGATGTGTTTGCTTTGAACAAAAGAAGTTGTAATGATCATGTCTCCACAGAGGAAGCAGCCCCACCCTTACCTTCATGTAGCATCACCCACTATGAGAACGGCAGTGCCCCTGACATCGTAGTGAGCCCTCCGCCGCAGGAGAAACCCAAAAGGAATGGAACACGGTTGGAAGAGACTCGACCCACGGTGGAGAGTCTGCTGGATGAGCTGGAAGGCTCAGTGCCCTCATCAAGGTACAGTGAGTCCCTACTGTGAGTCTCTACCCTGAGACCTGTGCTGTCCTAGATGCTATCACTTGATTGAAAGACATTTGTCCCTGTACTTGGAATGGCATGTTTACCCTCCGCCTGAACGGTGAGTAAACAGGAGGTTTGTGTTTGCAATGCATTGTGTGGTGGTGGAAAATAAAAGGGAGCAATTTCAAAAAGATACTCCATAGCTGAACTGTTGAATCTTATTTTAGACCCCCATCATTTTAATTTCTACTAAAATCATCTTTAAACAAAATCTTCAAACAGAGACAGTATGGTCGTAACAGTGTTCAAATTAAATTGAATTGAAACAGTATAGCTGATTAAGTTCAATAATCTTTTGCTGTTCAGAAGTGCATCTATATATGATGAGTAACTTTGCAGGACATTGCGTTGAGTTCCAACATAAACAATTAGGAAATGCTTGCTTAAATTTTAAACATATTTTACAGCCCCACACCTCGGCATGTTGATATGGATAGCCCTTCCCAGCAACAAGCCCGAATTTCAGCGTCTTGTGCCACAAGAGAGCTAGATGAGCTGATGGCCTCCTTGTCTGACTTCAAGGTACTGTAAGGGTTCTATAAATAGAAAGAAACAAAGTATAATGTCTTTGCAGCTTCTCCCTGTCAAATTCCTGACAATGTCGCTGTCCTCTTGCTATTATTTGTCTTACCCTTTCGTTTCTCTGTCCTCTAGCCCAGTTCTTTGGGCTCTCTACTGGACCCAGCAGGAGCGTCTTCCAGTTCTCCTCATCCTCCAGTCTCTTCCTCCGTCACCCCAGTGGCTTCTCCTTTCCCCAGTCTGTCCAACCCATCTGCCTGTGCTTCTCCTCTGTTCTCATTACCTGTTGGTTTAGAGCTGCACATTGATGAGGATGGAGGAGAACGTGGACCCTCAGTGTCCCATCTGAATCGACTCCTTCCTCACAGTCCGATTTCCTCACTCTCAGCAGCCAGTGACATGGACCTAGATTCTGTCCTAGATATCTCACACTCCACAATTTCACCTCAAAACAAGTCAATAGTCGTCCTTTCTCAGTCCCCCTCCTCTAACACCAACCTGCTGACAAACAGCCCAAGCCCGTCAAATACCACCACCCCCTCACTTACCTCAGTAAACACTGTTGTGGATAACAAATCCTCCAAGTCCCCCAGTCCATCTGTTGAATGGTTGTCACCCCAAGCTACTGTTTGTGAATCCTCTTGTGCTCCTGAAAACATCTCGTTCACTCAAAACTCAAGTTTCATGACATCCACTTCAACTCGTTCCAAAATCCTCACCCCTCCCCTCTCTGAATCAGACAGTCCTTCCCTTGTCCCTTCTGCTGCCTTGTCATCTCCCACACTCCCCAGGTTTACATGCAAATCATCCTCACCTCAGTCAAGCACTCCAGTGAATCTCCCCTCTCCCAAGGCCTTCACAAGTCCTATTCACCCGACCAACCCTCTATTGGAGCCAATGCCTCCAGCTCAAAGAGGCAGCCCCCTCACTCTTCAGCAGCCACCCATTGTAGAAACTTCGCTGGACAAAGCACTGGACAAGCTGTTAGCCATGAGTCTGGCACAAAGTCAGACAACAGAACATGTGGACGACTTGCAGCTAAGAATGGAGGCTTCATGTCTTAGCAGTGCAGTGCAAGAGATCCATGAGGAGCTTATCCTCCCTATGGACAGAAACAGCGTGCAGCCTGACACCTACACTAGCAACACTTTCACAGATGGCTCTGTGGATGGGGGCACTGATGGGAATGTAGATCTGGATTGGGCTGACGAAGAAATGTCTGTCTCTCTCCACGATGGACCGGATGGCACCATGACGCCCTACACAGAGAGAATGTACACGGATGGCAGCATGACCCCGCTGACAGAGGCCAGCTGGATGGATGAGTCTATGACCCCATCCACATGCCCTGGGACCCCTGATGTTGCCCTGGATCTGCCACTGCTGCAGCCTCCTAGTGCAGACAGGGTGTCTGCATCTGGACACGTAGGCATCTCCACTTTGGCTCGATGCAGGACGCACTTACTTTACTCACATTTAACCTTTTTTTTGCTTATCAGAGTAAAGCTTCACTACCTGCTTGTGCTTGCTATATTACCCTCTGTTTGTCTCTTTTTTGAGTCGGAACCATGACACTGAAAATACATGTACTAATAACACTTAGTATAACAATTTTGCATTTTTTTTCTATTTCATTGCAATGAAGAGCTTCTCTTCGGTCTTGACTTCAGAAGTAAGGATAGATGCTATACTATAATTCAGTCGTCCCATGTGTAAGTTGTAAAAAAAACTGAGCAGATAAATAAATCAGTTTTGTTTTTAAAATAAGCAAAAACATGAAAATATCCACTTAATTTAGCTTCACTGATATGAACATATGCTGAATTCCCAGTTGAATTTCGAAATGGAATGGAATTCATTCACACTCAGTCTTAGGAACTGCAGTCCTCTTATAACCAGGTCCTCGCTGCTTTAGTTCTGTGTAAAAAAACTTAAGATTGACCCCTGTCAGGAATGTGAAATAGTTTTTGGTTGCTTGAGAAGGATTGGATGTCCCCTAAACATGCAAGGCGTGCATGATGTGTGACTCAAAACCCCCTTTTTCGCTGCATCCTGGCCTGCCATTGATTTGGAACTTCTCCCATGGAGTGCTGCTGTTGTTTCTGCGTCATCTGAGTCATGACTGCTGTGGATGTATGATAAGGTGCTCAACATGCTCTCCAGATCAAATCAGTCATTAGGCGCACTAAGGAGACTCCCAACGTGCATCCCATGTACCGCGATGGCCATCCCCGGAGGAAAATGGGACCCATTATTGTCAACAAGAACTCATCCCAGGACCGTCTCATAGAGGAGCTTCAAGGCAAGTTAGGGATCAATCGTTCGGAGCGGCGACGCAAACAGTCTGATGAATGGCTGACTGAGGGTGTCATTGTCACTTCCAAACCCCAGCGATTCCGTCCTGATGGGGTCAGCAGTGAGGTGGACAAGGTTGGCCTCAATGTGTACAGCAGCTTAATATTGTTCCCACTTTATTCACTGTCAGTGTCCTACACATTTTCTTTTCTATCTGCTCCTTTCTCTCCCTCTTTCTTTCTTCTCTGCTTCAGATGATAATTTCCCCAGAGTCGCCTGTCCCTGCGAGGAAGGTGCTCCCACCTCTATCACCCCCTGCTCCTCGTCGCCCCCCTGTTTTAGAAGAACCTAGACATCCACTTCCCGTGCTGCAGCCCCCTCTTCCGATACCTCCCCCACCTCCTCCACCCCCCTCCCCCCCTCCCCAGCCACCCCACATGAAGGAGGAGGCCCTCATTTCACCGAGTCAGATTAGAAAAGTTTTGCTGCCAGCACCTCCACCACCCCCACCACCAGTTAACCAACCTTCCGGTGCTAAGCCAGAGACCCCTCGTCCTGTTGTTAAAACCCAACCGCAGCCTCCACCAGCAGAAATTGTTCCAACACCAAAAGCGCTGGTATCTGTAGGCTGCCAAACAGAGTATGACCCAATCTTCCCTCCGATCCAGGCATGAACCCCTCCTTTCCATTTTGTTTGACACTTATAAAAAGGAAAAAATCGGTGCCCTTTAATCCTGGTAACCTCAAAACCTTACTGCATGGTATGTTATGCACTTCTTAAACACTGTTTCTTAATATTTAACCTCTTACAGATGATGGCCCAAGGGAAGGGTAACCTTCCTGGAGGAGGACCGTCACAGGTCAACAAGCTAGACAACATGCTTGGCAGCCTGCAGTCCGACCTGAACAAGCTTGGTGTCCAGACAGTGGCTAAAGGGGTTTGCGGTGCCTGCTGTAAGCCAATTGTTGGACAGGTGAGATACTTCTCCAACAAGCAATATCATTGCCTCTATAATCAATCTCATCATAATGGTTTTGCTCGAGTAACTAAGATAATGATGATACTCCAGCGAATAAAATGTATTGTGTAGACTAAATCTAGTCCTCGGACTTTTCTCCACATTGTTAAACATTGGTGTAAAAAGGCAGCAATTACTTATGCTTATGTTTAATATCTATCGTGAAATAACATACAGTAAAATTATTAACCAAATCGAAAAGATAATTTGATTAAAATGAAGATTTCAAGTTATCTCTTTGTCACTGTTGTCGTTTTTGATTAAATCCACACCATACATTTTAACTTTTTTGGGGGCAGCTGGAAAATAGCACTACCTTGAGCAGCCCAGCTGGTATGACCGCTTGGGTTTTATGAGATGTAAATCCAGTCAATGAGAAAAATGAACAAAATGTCAAACACACTTTTCCAGGTTGTGACTGCCATGGGCCGCACATGGCACCCTGAGCACTTTGTGTGCACACACTGTCAGGAGGAGATCGGTTCCAGGAACTTCTTTGAGCGTGAAGGACAGCCGTACTGTGAGAAAGACTACCATAACCTGTTCTCCCCACGATGCCACTACTGCAACGGGCCCATATTAGATGTCAGTGTGCTGTTCATACATTGCAGTCTTCATTGTTGTACTGCACTGTACATATGCATTCTCATGTACTTCTAGAAAGTTGTCACGGCACTGAATAGGACATGGCACCCTGAACACTTCTTCTGCGCTCAATGTGGATCATTCTTTGGACCAGAAGGTAGTCTAGTCTCACATATTTTGCATGTATTTAGTTGTGACAATTTGCTGTGGTATGGGGTATGAGTTGTTACTGTGGTTTTCTCTCTAAGGTTTCCATGAAAAGGATGGTAAGGCTTATTGCAGGAAGGATTACTTCGACATGTTTGCACCAAAGTGTGGAGGCTGTGCTAGAGCCATTCTGGAAAACTACATCTCGGCACTGAAGTCCCCTTGGCACCCTGAGTGTTTTGTTTGCAGGGTATGTACTGTGCACTCAGATCATGATGTTTGTGGTTGTGTATCTAATATGTCGCTTGAGGTACAGACCTACAGATAGATTTATTAGATTTCATTTAGATTTACAGATTTATGCTTCTCACATAAGGAGATATTGGCCAGTATGAAAACTTAACAGATAAATTATTGTCACTCAAATTTGTTATCACTTTGTCCTATCTACATTTGCAGCAGGTACAAAGTGTCTTACCAGTTTTCTTCAGACATTGGTCTTTTCATACTTAGACACCTTCTAATGCTTGGATTCTGGTTTTAAGTTCAAGGGTGGTTTTGTGCTTTTCATGGGAGAATAGTAAGCAACATCTGCCCCAGTCTTCCTGTTATTGAATCAACATCTTTCTTGTGTCAAATATGAGTGATTCGATGTTAAATGGGCCTATGGCATAGCTTTTTGCAAGACTATTTAGCAGTATGTTGTGAAGTTTTAGTGTTTGAGTCAGAATAATGTAATATTAATTTGACATGAACAAGAAATTGTTTTGCAATGACTATACTTACATTTTGATTCTTTAGAAATGACTTAATATTTGAAGAATATTTTCAAATGTAATAAGCCTTGCAGCCCCCAACTTCGGAATTAATTCTTCAATCTTCAATACTGATATCAGATTACATGTACTATATCTGTCTATAGGAGTGCTTCACCCCATTTTTGAATGGAAGTTTCTTTGAGCATGACGGCCAGCCCTACTGTGAAGTGCACTATCACGAGCGGCGCGGCTCCCTCTGCTCTGGTTGTCAGAAGCCCATCACAGGCCGCTGCATCACAGCCATGTCCAAAAAGTTCCATCCGGAGCACTTTGTGTGCGCCTTCTGCCTCAAGCAACTCAACAAAGGCACCTTTCAAGAACAGAACGACAAACCCTACTGCCGCGGCTGTTTCATCAAGCTTTTCAGTTAAGGAGGGCAGTGCCTGTGTTTTCTACCCAGTGCTTTATTTGGCTTAGTGCCGAGAAAGCAAAGATAGTGCGGAAGTGGATGGTTTGTATCAAGTAAGGTTGTCTGTTTTCCGATGATGATGATGATGGAAGTGTGTATGGATTATGTATGTGCATGTGATTGACACAACGTATTGCCTCTGCCAGGCTAAGATACATTTAGGTTGTCCTTCAGAAATGTAGAAAAGGGCCTTGGTTTTATTCTCATGGATTTATTGGTACAAGTGTGAAACAGAGATACCAAAAATATCATGGACGTTGAAAATCTGTAGCCTGATAAACATCAGTTTCAGGTTTTTTTTTCCTCCTCTTCCACACCAAGGTGCAGAATGTGTTGACTTTCAAGCTGGCAAATAACTGTCATCTTTTATTATTCTCATGCCACATTGGTAAATCTAGTAGATAAAGGTGAAATCTTTCTGAACACTGAAGAAGTCAAGGAAATACTTCGACATTATGCTCACTGGTTGAGTTTGTCCTTCTGAAGCTAAGGAAAGCCTTAGAAAGTCTGAAATGTGTTGCAGGGAGCAGATGAACTGTTATTTTTAACATTGCAATATTGACCCTTTGTAAGAGCCGAGGAAAGGATTTTGGCAAGTTTCTCTCAAATTTTATTGTTTTGATCAGAGCAAGTGATAAACCCTTTGATGTCCTCGTTAATTTTTAACTGAAAATGGGCTTCGATAACATTTACAGGTATTTTTATAAGAGTAACGCCACAATCAACCAGCCTGAAATGTTTTTACATTCTATTATATGTGAATCAGAAATGACAGAATTCATTTTGCAGCTCTTGAACTACAACATTAACTATAATGGTGTTTTTAGCCAAAGCCCTCATCTAAGGATATTATAGTGTCAGCCATTGAGAAACTTCAATGTGTAACTGTTCACCAGTAGATGCAGTCTTCTCTAGTTACTGCATAATTTTGAACAGACCTTGTTTTTAAATGTTTCACTGCCAAATCATTCCTCATCTTTTCATAGATGAAAAGAAAAATTCATTTGAAAATTTTCATCTAACAGTGAAGTGGAGCCTCACACAGATAGTGGGAATTTTATCACGATAACTGCCATCTCTAGTGACATAACCAATTATGAGTACATTTTTTTGTAAATATCTGATGCAGCTACATTTGAAGTGAAGCACTGGGATGCTTAGTTTTATAACCACTCATTCAGAGAAAGGAAGCCTGGTGGAAGGACAATAGAAAGATACTGTTTTATTGGTGTAATTACTGTATAGAGAAACTGATGAATGTTCAAAGGAGAAGTACATAATGCAAGAAAATCCAAAAAAATTAGCATGTGCTATTCCAATACTGCTATGTAGCTGTGGATTGACAAGTTTGGCCTCTGTAATTTAAGAGAAGGCTGTCCATAGCCATTGTATCAGTACAATGTCTAATAACACTGGTGAATTCAGCAAAATACTGTTAACAGATGCCAAGTCCACAATTCGTTGACATCCGTGCCTGGTGGTCATAGAAAAGTGAAATCATACGACTAGGGTGACTCTCTTCCCTCAGCCTCTGAGTCGAACTACTGTATGAGGGTCTCTACATGGTTAAATATGAACTGCAGCATATTATTAAAGGGCCTTGGTCTTGTTCAGGGAATTCTAGAGCCTTAAATCTTCTCTCTCTCTATTTAAGAGATCATGTAACATTTACCTACAAATCATTTTACTAGTTATTTAACCAAAGCCATACTTTATTGGAATTGTTTTTATGTCCTTTTTTGTTTGTTTTCCTTTCACTTTGAATGTCAAAAGCTATGAATAGTGAGACTCCTCAGCTGTAGTCTGATTATGCAAATAAATTCTGTTTTGGTATCAAATGTTTTTAATGTTTGACGCCTTCATTTTCCAGATAACCAGCATATCACTGCTAAGTAGTTCAACTGATAGACTATACAGCTTGTTTTTCTGTTTTCTCATCTTACTTTCTTTTTTTCTAAACTCTTCACTCTATGTTTTTCTCTGAATGCAGCTGTTGCCTTTGGGACAAAAAAAACACAACTACACATTTTGAACATGTGACTCCTTTATTGGTATACGTAACTGCTCTTTACTCAACCCTCCCTTCTACCAACAGTTGAATTAAATTGCACTCCACAATAGATATCCTGGATGTTAACATGTAAACAACTGTTTCACTGGAAACCCGCAAAAGAAACTTTACTGCCTTTAGTGAGATTGTATATGATCTCTGAATGCACTACAACATGGAATATTTCCTAGAAAAAGTTACTGTCAAATTAATTACTGTCATTTCTAAATATACATTAGAAAAAAGGCAGATGGCAACAAACCTGGAAAATCAATTCAGAAACTTCTGGAGTCAGTACACTGTATTTAAGGTGTAATTTAGTTTTATTAGGATATCACAAACCTCCACCTTTGACAGATGCAAGTTTTTGATCAAACTGACCAGTCACTGAAACAGCACCATTTTTTCCACATAATCATCCAGTTCTTGTATTTGTTACAAAGATAGGAGTGTAAAGAGAAAACAACTAATGTACAGAGAGTGTTTGGCATTTCTGTACCACTCAAATAAGAAATGTAGTTTAAAGAGCAACAACTGAAAGATCCGTGGAGTGGCAGATAACAGCTGACCCATCCGGAAAACGTGGTGCGGGAAATTAGTTGACTGGATGTCCCATAAAGTTTTTCTTTATTTCATGGAAATCAAATGCAAGTATGAATCCGTGTTATAGATTATTAAGCCACAACTATCTCAAGAGGAGTCTGACCAGTTCGTGGCGGTAAATCGTGGTTCCGTTGTTTCCAACACGCCGAAATACATCTCGAAGAAGAAGAACCGCGGCTCGGCTCCGTACTCTGATTGGACAAAGAAGGTACCACGTGACGGCTCTCATGTCCGGAAGAATGACAAGTGTTTATTGTCGCTCGCCCGCATAGAAGGTAAGTCGAAGAGTGACCCGTTCAGTTCTTGAATGTCCCAGAAAACTTCGTCGTTTAACTTTATTTTTGTCAATTATGACAACAAAAAAACGACTAAAAAGTCTTAGCAGTGACAGGCTTCAACTGTGAATGTTAAGACACATTCCGTAACAAACGCAAGGTCCCGTGAACGTGAAGAGAATGAAATGGTAACTTTGTTGGGAAAGTGTGCTATTTGACTTCTACCATTCATCATGAACAAGTCACAGGTCGTACTTCCTTCACGGTACCATTCATTTTAACCTGTCTGAGTCTATACATTTTTAGTCAAGATGTGGTTGAATGCATCCCAATTTTCTCGATTGCTGATCTATTTTTACAGCTTTTCTTTTGTATCTTCAAATTTATTTTATTTCATTTATTTGCATTCTGACCAACGAAAACTCTTAAAGGATTAACGGTTTCAAGAATGTTAATAAATAACAGAAAATACATTTGAAGAAATTGAAGAACCGTTAATCCTATAAGAGTTTTCTTTGGTTCAGTAGGCAGTTGTATGATTAGTTTGTTGGAAAATGGTCCTTTCTGTATATATTGATTTTTGTTTGTATGCAATGTGTTAGCGATTGAATATCATCCACTAAATTACATAACGTGCTGGACTAGCAATGGTGATATGGATGTATTAATTCTTCCAATAAAAACAAAGATGAATAAATGAGTCACTTCTTTGTGGCTGCAGACTCTGCTGGTCATAGAGGGACAAGTGATGCTCTTATGATCTCATCTATTTCTATGTGTTCTGACAGATATTTTAATGTAAAGTGTCAGAGTTTGGCTGGACCATAATGGCTTCCTACTTTGAAGAACACAACTGTGAGCCCACCAACCCAGAGGAACAGTATAGGCAGAATGCATTACTTGAACTGGCCAGGTGACTTTGAACATACCCCTGAAAGAGTTTAGATTTAGTCTTTAATCCTTTATCGGTTACTGCAATACAATTATGTGGATTATTTGTAGGTCTCTAATGCAAGGTCTGGACTTAATGGACTCAGGAGACTTTGACTTGTCAGACTGGGACCAGCGTCTTCCTCCTCCTGCTGCAAAAACTGCTGTTCAGACCCTCTGTGTGGTCGTTATCTCTCCAGACCAAGCAGGTAATCAAGCTTGCATGACTGGCAACTGTTACTGAACAGAAGTGAGAATCTTCTTGATGCAGGTGCAAGGAAATCACATGCTTCACCCCAGCTGGGTGTTCTGCATATGCATACACATAGATAAAATAAAGAGCATAGATTTATGCGGAACTAACCTTGAAGTTATTGCAGTTTATGGGAAATATTTCCTAGAGGCTTTCCACTTAGCCTGAAACAGCGGTGTCCCCTAGTTTCTGGTAAATAACCTTGGACATGTTAATGCTCACCTTGAGCTGCCACCTTATCCTGTTGGAGGGGTTTGCGGGTCCCAGTGATACTAGGAGCTATGTTGTCGGGGGCTTTATGCCCCTGGAAGGGTCTCCCAAGACAAACAGGTGCCAGGTGAGGGACCAGATAAAGCCCAGCTCAGAAGACCTCCTATGATGAGGAAGGCTATTGGATCCAGTTTTCCCCTGCCACCCCCTGCCAGGGGGTTCGGGTGCATTGTGAGTCGGGCATGGGTGGATCGGGGGACCTTGGCAATCTGACCCTCGGCTGCAGAAGCTGGCTCTAGGGACATGGAATGCCACCTCTCAGGTGGGGAGGGAGCCCGAGCTGTTTTTTTTTTTTTACTCAGGTCATGCCCCCGGTGAGAGAGAGCGGGCAGGTGTGGGCATATTGATTGCCCCCCGACTCAGCGCCTGTATGCTGGGGTTCAACCCAGTGGACGACAGGGTAGCCTCCCTCCGCCTTCGGGTGTGTGTGTGTGTGTGTGAGGGGGGTCCTGACTGTTATTTGCAGCTATGCACCCAACGGCAGTTAAGCTTACCCACCCTTCTTGGGGTTCCTGGAGGAGCTGCTCGAGAGTACTCCTTTTTGGGGACTCCCTCATTCTACTGGGAGACTTCAACGATCTCATGGGCAACTACAGTGCGACTTTGAAGGGCGTGATTGGGAGGCCTCCCAGATCTGAACCCGAGCCGTGTTTTGTTACTGGACTTCTGTGCTTGTTACGGATTGTCCATAACAAACACCATGTTCAGGCAAAAGGGTGTCCATATGTGCACTTGGCATCAATGCACTTTAGGCCGCAGTTCTTTGATCGACTTTGTGGTCGCATCGTCGGACTTGCGGCTGCATGTCCTGGACACTCAGGTGAAGAGAGGGGCAGAGCTGGAAACTGATCACCACCTGGTGGTGAGTTGGCTCCGGTGGGGGAGGATGCCGGTCAGATCTGACAGACCCATACGTAACGTGAGGGTCTGCCTGAAACATCTGGCAGAGTACCCTGTCAGAAGGAGTTTCAACTCCCACCTCCGGCAGCATTACAACTATGTCCAAAGGGAGGTGGGGGACATTGAGTCCGAATGGGCCGTGTTCCTTGCTTCTATTGTTGGGGGGGTAGACTGGAGCTGCGGCCGTAAGGCAGTTGGCGTCTGTTGGGGCAACCCTCAATCCCGCTGGTGGACCCCAGCGGTGAGGGATGCTGTCTGTCAACTGAAGAAGTCCTATCAAGCCTTTCTGGCCTGTGACGCTCTGGAGGCAGCTGAGAGGAAGCGGGGCGCTGCTCACCTCAACTCGGGATATTGTAGATTGATGGAGGGAATACTTCCAGGACCTCCTCAATGCCTCCTGAAGCAGTCAAAAAGCTCTTCAGTAGCGGGGCCCTGGGGTGGATGAGGTCCACCCTTAGTTCCTCATGGCTCTGGGTGCTGTAGGGCTGTCCTGGCTGACACGCCTTTGGAGCATTGAGTGGACGTCGGGGACAGTGCCGCTGGGCTGGCAGACCGGGGTGGTGATCCCCCTTTTCAAAAAGGGGGATTTGAGGGTGTGCTCCAACTATAGGGGATCACACTCCTCAGGCTCTCTGGTAAGGTCTATTCAGCGGTGCTGGAGAGGAGGGTCTGTCGGGTCGTTGAACCTTGGATCCATGAGGAGCAGTGTGGTTTTCGTCCTCGTCGTGGAACAGTGGACCAGTGGAGTTTGCCGAACCAGTCTACATGTATTTTGTGGATCTGGAGAAAGCATTCGACCATGTCCTGTGGCAATCCTGTGGGAGGGTGCTCCAGGAATATGGGTAACCGAGCCCTGTTATACGGGCTGTTGGGTCCCTGTATGACCAGTTTTGGAGCTGAGTCCCTATTGCCAGTTGTATGTTTGATTCGTTTCTGGTGAGTGTTGGTCTCTGCCAGGGCTGCCCTTTGTCACCGATTCTGTTCATAACTTTTATGGAAAGAATTTCTAGGCGCAGCCAGGGCGTAGAGGGGATCTGGTTTGGTGGCCACAGGATCGAGTCTCTGCATTTTTCAGATGATGAGGTTCTGTTGGCTTCATCAGGGCATGATCTCCAGCTCTGACTGGAGAGTTTCACAGCTGAATGTGAAGTGGCCGGGATGAGGATCAGCTTCTCCAAATCCGAGACCATGGTGCTCAACTAGAAACGGGTGGAGTGCCCACTTCGGGTCGGAGAAGAGGTCCTGCCTCAAGTGGAGGAGTTAAAGTATCTCAGGGTCTTATTATGATTAAGGGAAGGATGGAGCAGGAGATTGACAGGCGGATCGGTGCAGTGTCTGCTGTGATGTGGACCGGTCTGTACCATGGTAAAGAGGGAGCTGAGCCAGAAGGCGAAGCTCTCAACTTACCGGTCGATCTACATTCCTAACCTCACCTATGGTCACGAGCTGTGGATAGTGACTGAAAGAACAAGGTCGCAGATGCAAGCGGCCGAAATGAGTTTTCTCCGCAGGATGGCTGGACTCTCCCTTGGAAATAGGGTGAGAAGTTCAGCCATCCGGGAGGAGCTCAGAGTAGAGTCGCTGCTCCTCCGCATAGAGGAGTCATGAGGTTCCTCGGGCATCTGGTCAGGGTGCCTTCTGGATGCCTCCCAGTGGAGGTATTCCGGGAATGTCCACTTGGGAGGGGGCTCCAGGGAAGACCCAGGACACGCTGGAGAGACTGTCTCTAGGCTGGCCTGAGAGCGCCTTGGGATCCCCCCAGAGGAGCTGGACCAGGTGGCTGGAGAGAGGGAAGTCTGGGCCTCCCTGCTCCGGCTCCGGCTCCTGCCCCTGGACTTCGGATAAGCAGCGGAAGATGGATGGATATTAATGTGCTATTTTGGCAGATAAGAGGAAGAACCTATGTGATTATCAGCCTCCACCAGGTTGTTTTCAGTCAGGGCAATTCACCCTGATGTTTGTTTTTGCAGACAAAGGTTTAAAGTGTCCCGTGTGTTTGCTGGAGTTCGAAGAGCAGGAGACAGTTCGAGAAATGCCCTGCAAACATCTTTTCCACTCAGGGTGTATCCTGCCCTGGCTGGGCAAGGTGAAGTGTATGACACTGCATCTTTAATGATCGTAAGTGAAGAATGTTGTGTACATTGTTGGATACTTTCTTTTTTATGTCACAGACTAACTCTTGCCCACTGTGTCGACTTGAATTACCAACGGACAATCCAGAGTATGAGGAGTTCAAAAAAGACAAGGTGCGTAAATGTGTTAAGTGTCACTCACTTTGCAACTGTGGCTGAATTACTCTTTTTGTCATCAGGAGAGAAGAAAACAGAGGGACCACAGACTCGAGGACCTACATGGAGCAATGTACACTTGACAAGGCTGAGCTTGGGTGCAGATGGTCATATTTTACACAAAAATATGGAAAATATATAAAAAGTATAGTATTTAAAACAACTTTCAAGCATTCTCCGTAGGAGTTACGGTGTCTCCACAACAGCCTTGAACCTCTTATTTAAAATCAATTGTTCCAACAATTCCAACATCTTTCAGTAATCAAAGTAAAGCATGTGATATGTAAATATTGCTAATTTGATTTTAATCCCCCTACTTTAAGGATTTCAACACAGTTAGGGGCAGGTACCAGCTAGGAATAATTTGATGTTCCAAGATAGAATTTACACCAGCCTGCTGGTGCACCTTCATTCAAGTGATGGCATAATATACTACAGTTCTATACCAATAAATACTCCCAGGATGATAAGGTTCAGGGTTTTTGATGTTTCTAAATTGCCATCTCAGAAGCTGAAATGGCCTTTTTCTGAAGAAAATTACCAATATTATTCATTCTTTCAGTCTTTGTCTATACCCCGAATCTGACACCCAAGGTCACAGCCTAATATTATGGTCATTCCTTTTTTCTTTCATTGTTCCAAGAGACCAGTCGGGTCTTCAAGATACTTATTGCTTGGTTTCTCGTTTTTATACATATTCTGTGAACTTTCTGACAGAAACAGAAGACAACTGGTTCTTTTGCGACTGTGATGAAATATTTAAAGACAGGAATATTTTGAGGTCTACAGTTGTTCTTCCCACATATAAGACCCACACAGTGTTCGGGGAAACCAAAATGATAGCAGTGGTTCTATCCTAAGTGCTGGATCTCCACAGATCAAATGCTGATAAAATCAAGTGTGTAATATTGTGGAGTCCCCAACACTTAATTTGCAAGATCATCATCTTTGTTCTGGAACATTTAGTTACACAATCATTCTATTTGGAACTGGTTGGGATAAAAAGACCCCTTTTATAAAACAGAATCCATATCCACATCACCTGTGATCTGAAGGTTGAAACAATATAATTCCCCCACTTAAAAACTCAATAAGTTTCTGTTCTGGACTGTATGCAAAATACTGCACTGACTTTATTTTTCTTGTCTGGGTTTAAGACATATAACACCTGCTACTAGGCCCCGCATCAACCACTATTTGTTATTTCAAGAACCATCCAGTCAGAGAATTCCAATTATAATTTACTGTTTTTATTTCATATTTGAATATAAATCTCTGTCAAATTAAAATACCTAAATGATAGACAAATCATACATATTTACAGAATGTATAAAAGGAAACAAAATATCTGCGTTGGCCTTTTTTGGGGAATTTCTTGCAATCCTCAATAATTGTTCTTTTTTCACATAATATTGAGGAAACAAGACATTTTCATAGACATTTTTTATCGAGTTGCAGTGGCTAGACTTTGATGTACAGGTCAGGCAGTCTGTTAAAATATAATTCCCATTAATAAAGATACTGTAACCATTTACTATGTGCGGAGTTGACACAGAGGAAAAAAAAGTTGCAAAATCCACTTTGAAATTTTGGCTTGTGGATGATGGGTTTAGACGCTATTACAGAATAAATCCATATAAGCTGCCATTTAAAGTCACACCGTGTGACTTGGGTTCCAGTGTGATGAAATCAGCACTGAACACACAGGGGGGAAATGGAGGGGGGGGGGATCCCCTGGCACAGTATGGGGGATATAAGGCTTAAAACAGTGCTCTCTTAAATCCAAAACACCTACAACTGAAACGAAAAATGAACATTGAAAATTCCAATGAGTTCTCTTTTTGGCAAATAAACAAGAGCAGAGAAACTGAAACCATGTTGGCCAGGATCTTGTCAATTTGCATGGAAAGTGTGGGGAATCAATCTCTGCAGACTTGACATGGGATTAGGCATCTAGGAACAGCTGATCCACTGTCTAGTTCACAGGTGTGGATTGATGTTGGCAGAGCCCTTCTTGTATAAGAAACTCAACCTCAACTGTTGTAGATTAGAAAAAAACAAACAGTTGATTTGACCTTGAAACAGCATCAGTCCCACAAAAGATAAGAGGTAGGTGATGTGACCTTTTCCAAGTGTGTATTGCTGGCATTCAGTGACAGACAGTTTAAAAATGCATCAACACTGCCTCGAATACTGTGTTGCTGGTAATGAAATGTACTTTAATCAGAGTGTGACACAAACCTGGTGGGTGTCAGGTAGGTGTCGTTGCAGTAGTGGGTGATGGTTGCGATCTGGTGATGAGAAGCTCTTTAAAAAGCATCGTGGAACCATATATAGTATTATCCTCCATGGATGACGCCTGTCTTCCACTTACTACATCATCGTCTGGTTGTCAATACTGTCTAGACTTCTCTGATACTGCGAGATTTATGGCACAAGGTCAAAAAGCATCGGGAATTCTGATTCCTCTGAACCAAAAGAGCAGAAAACTTGCTCTCATCTTCTCGTGAGGCCCAGAGTCAAAAAAAACATCTTACCCTGAGGGTCACGATTTAAGTTTTTCACCCAACTACAATGGCCTCTTTAAACGGTTGCCATTTTCCCTTCACTTAAGCCTCCAGTTAAACTCCAGGGTACCCACCTATGCACTGAAAGAGCATTAAAAGGTCAGGAGACTCATGACAATTATTGCACCGGATATGACGGCCTAAAGGGAGCCTGAAATGCAAATGTTACAATGCAGTCATGCAGCTGGCAGGACAATAAGGGGACGACAAGAAGAAAGGACATCAAATTCCCAGTGAGATGAGGGTTCAGGCACAACACACCGGTCGGCTTCATGCGGCTCTCCTGCATTCACATGTCAATTCAATGGATATTCTGTTAATCCAAAAAAAAAAAAAAAAAAAATCCATCAAAACTTGCATTCATATCAGGGAGTAACTGTGCAACATAAACAGCTGATCACTTGACAGGTGAAGATGATTGATTTAAAAAAAAGGCCATAAGGTTGCAGCCTATCAAACATACATAGAATTAACTACTCATTTCTCCAACATTCAGTGTTTTTTACCTACTACTCAAACTCAGAACTCAAATATAGATTGTTATTCTCTCATTCAGAAAGTGTGGCGTGCAGCGATAAGCAAATGCTCAAAAGCCGGGGTCGTTCATGATTTTGTGAATGTGTGTGCGGGGGGCTCTCTATCAACCATCACTAGTGATGTAAAAGCAATAGAGGCCAATGAAAAAAAAAACCCAAAAGAAAACAATCTACCCAAGCAAAGAACTGCCCAGTTCAACAGCCAGCTAAGAAAACATTCAAAGCTTCGGCACTCAAACTGGTTCCACACTTTCACCCCTCTGTCAGCATCACCATAGTAAACGTATCAGGACGTCGAGGTGCAGCTGCCCACAGGGCAAGCTGGCTCTAACCTGTGTCGACACACACACATCCACAAAGAAAAAAAAGAAACAAACAAACTGAAATGCACGGCCTCACAGGCAGGTGTTGGTTCACTCCCTTAAGAAATCTGAGGCGGGTCTCTTTCGTCATATGCTACCAGGCCCCGTTGTCTTGTGGAAGCACGTGAAGAACCTCTGCAGAGAGTTTTATGAACCTCCGGGCTGCACTGCCAAGCTACAACATGGCTATGCTCTCTGGGGTGCAGTTGAGATGTGTTGATGTGCTGCTCCCCCCCGGGGACTTGAGGCCCTTTGTGGCACCGCCCATTGTTGAGCCCCGGGCCCTGGGGCCCATGATGACCCCCGAGCCGTGGTGGTGACTCTGCTGTAAGCCCGCTATCATGGTCTCGCTGGTGACTGTGCCGAATTCATAGGTGAAGGTCCCGTAGAAAACCAGGATGTCCACGGTGAAGACCCACTCGCAGATGGCCGCAGCATGTTGCAGGGTGAAGCTCTCGTGGATGAAGAAGATGCCACCTGGGGGGGGTAGTTAAGTAGGACAAGGATCTGGTGTGTGTGTGTGTGTGTGTGTGTGTGTGTGTGTGTGTGTGTGTGTGTGTGGGGAAGTGTAAATCAGAGCTTATATTCATATTTAATGCAGGTAACCCCAGGATATCACGTTACACTGAGAATAAGGTTGTTAACAACAAAACACGTGGTATTTGAAAATATTACGGGCCAGTAAACCACATGGATGGACTGTGTCACACTATAACATTCCTCATGCTGGAGCTGTGGCTCACTGAGAGACTGGAGTGAATTTACCATGTGCTATGACCACTCCTGTCCTCCCTCCTTTTTTGGGGACAATACAGCTGGTATGAGGGACTTTTACTTTATCTGCTCTCAGATTTAGCTGTAAAGTAGCTCCTACTTAATGGTAGGTATTCATTCTTCTCAGTTTAAGGTGAGTTATTGTTAATATTAGGGTTATTATCTTACTAGAATCAGGTAGAATTACCTTTTATTTTGCTTTATTTACTGAATGCAGATTAATGAAGTTAACTTACCTATTATTGTGATTCTTTTTTGGAGCTTTGAAATACATAATTTAAAACAGCAAATTGTTTTACCCCCAATTTGAGAAAAGTAGAAAAAGTTTACCCCCCAATTCTACATACAGTAGGTCTCCCCTGATTGAAAGTTTGATAAACTGTTTTTGCGGATGATTCAAGATTTTAAGGAAGTTTTCTGTCTCAATAAGAATGATGGGGTTGAATGTGTAGCATGGGGTTGGGGAAAGGATATTGAGAACCAGGGAAACCATCGCTCCCAGAGCCAGAGCCACCCGGAAGTGAGCCATCCAGTAGTCAAGGGCAGTCACAGCCACTCGGTAGGTAAGCACACACTGCAGACACACGAAGAGTAGCCCAGCAGGGAACGCCACGCCGGCACCCACGTAGTGAAGAGATTTGGCATGATCGACCTGGCGGGCAGAATAACAACCTCAGCCGGGGGGGGGGGGGGGTTCCCCTTCAAACGCTGCACCGAGCAAAGTCCTTGGAGGAAATGCCTACCTGAAAGTTTCCCACCATGACCAGACCCACAGCGTTGGTGCAGCCGGACACCAGGGCACTGGTGTTGACCCAGCATCGGTGGCTATGCTCGATCACCTGGGCGTAGCGCAGAAGGCACACCATCACCACTGAGGGGAGAGAGAAAAAAAAAAGCACAAACATTTTCTATGTACAGAAAACTGAACATGAGGACACTGAATTTTTGAAGAAAATGACGAAGTTCTGCTTGCTTTTTTTGACAATATGTTGTCTTTTGTTACGTTCTAAGAGACACCAACAAGGCAGGAAAAAAGGATTATGTCGAAATCAAAGACATTACAAGCTGCCAGCGGAAAGGAATTCAAAAGCCACAACAGCAAAATAATGTAATAAATAATGTATACTTTATTAATCCTCGTGGGGAAATTCGTTCTCTGCATTTAACCCATCATGGATGAACCACAAAAAGTTGGCATGCTGTCTAGCAGCACCAGGGGAGCTGTTAGGGGCTCAGTGTCTTGCTAAGCAATACATTGACACACAAGGAGGTGCCAGGAATTGAACCAGGAATGATCGGATCCAAGGACGATCGCTCTACCTCCTGTGCCACGCTGCCCCAGTCAGGTGTTGGCCAGAAATAACCAGGCAGAAATCAACAAACATGACAATACTGCAAGGACTGAGGAAGCAGCGGATATAAGTGAGCAAAGCATGTCATCCTGAAAGAGTGAAAGCAGAAAACACTGGGAGAGACATACAATTAAGGCCAAAGGAGTAGGAGGAGTAAGGCAGGAGGGCCTCGGGCAGTGCAAAAAGGAGGAGGGCTGGGGGGAGTGGAAGGGAAGCCACATTCATTATTAAAAGGAGGGTGCGGGCTATTTCAATGTCAGCCACTATCACTCACGAGTGTTAGTGGCTGACATCTGTAGGCATCATTACTCACACATGTGCACACCTGGAGCGTGCTCACATACTTTTCACCTCAACTTTACTAGTGAATTTAAATCCCCTTAACAAAAAAGAAATGATTCTTTGCAATCAATCCAATGGATTAATTCATGTAAAACAAATCAGCATTTCTTCATTTGAATTGCCTAACATATCTAAACATTTTAAGTAGCCACGAAATTATATCTTCTGGATAACTTTCTTTGAAGTTCAAGTTTTGTTTTGTTTTTTTAAATGCGCATATGTGAGTGTCTAGGTCACATATTGCAGCAACTGTTAACACCTTCCTTGCATGTATACAGGAGAATTTTGCACTTTACACTTTGACGCACTTATAGAGATGGCTACAACTTTTTAGGGCTGAAAGACATCCCCAGCCAAAAAATTAATGGTTAAGTTGTCAGTTTATTGCCTAGCAACCACACAAATAGTCCAGCTCATAGCCCGCCCCCCATAAAACATTTATATGTATTAGTAGGTTTACATGCTGATAGAAACATGCAGTTAGCCTGTTGCTGGACATCAGGTTGAGGTAACCCTTTACTTGTATGTATGATAACAGCAAGCTGTAAAAAAAAATCATTGATGTGCTTAATTTCTGGTCATTTTCCTTCTATATTGAAGCAAGGCTTGCTCAAATGGGCAATTTCGAAAAGCATTAGATTTATTAATATTTCATTTTTTTCCATAAAGTACTCTGTGGGCCCCCTTTTATCTGGAACCCCTGCTGATTTGCTACTGTAATGTGTGCAGTTCAGTTCATCTGACGTTTTTACCCATAAAGGCTCCAACGTTGCCAATCAGGCTGAAGAGGCAGCTTTCAGGAGGGTAAGATCCACATTTACTATCAGACAGACAAGGCAAAAGTCAGCATCAGAAGAAGAATCACAAGCAGCACCATCCTCAATCTGTCAATGTCTACTACAGTGCAAGAAGCAGTGATTAGATCACTGGATTCAAGAATGAAAAAAAAATGGTAAAATCTCCAATTAGTGGGTCTCATGACTCCTTTTTACAAGAAGGCTTCTGTACTTGCCAGGGGTCAGAGGGCAATTTAAAGGTTAGGGTTTGTGAAACGCGTGGGTTAATGGCTGTCACACAAGTATGAAATAATGAGGTGCAATTTTGTAAATTGGAGTCCCTACTCGTAGTGGTTCTTGTTTTGTGCAGGAAAAAGTAGTGCAAAGAGCATCAGAGGTCAAAGAGGAGACCTGATGAGGGGGATGTCCTGGATGGTGCAACAAGTCTTTGGGAACCCTGGTCGGGGCAGCTCCTCGGTGCACGTGACGTTGTAATACCTGTAGCCATGACACAATGACATCTGTATACAAACAGGTGGAAAGTATTTCCTGCTACTTAGCTTAAATTAAAATAACCCACCAGTTCTCCACTGGACAAACATGATGATTCATGACAGCCATGGCATAGCTGTCGGGAGATCACAAATAATTGTTAAACACAATGACATAAAATTATTTCCAAAGAGACTAAAATATACTGAAATCCCTTGATTTTGTTGATAAGAGTTTTACTGAGGTATCACTCTCTCTTTAAACAAACATTTCTGCATTCATGCAATCACAGCAAAGTCTGAAGATAATGTTGGGTAACTGGGCTATGAATTTTGGAACAATACATTTCTGAAGTTTTTCAAGGAGGTCATCTTTGGGTTGCTTTGAGTCACTTAGTTCAAGTGAACTCAAAAGACACATCTCAATGACATTCAGGGACTGGATCCACTAGATGGATAAAGACCAGCACAGGTAAGGGCTTGATAAGCGCTTGTTGAAAAGGCTTGTTCCCTTTTCTTGTCAATGAGAACCGCTCCAAAATTAAAACAAAAAACACTATGTAATAACACCAGATTGCAATAAATTGACATATATATATATATGTCTATATATATATATATATATATATATATATATATATATATATATATATATATATATATATATATATATATATATATATATATATATATATCTATACATATATATATATGTCTCTATATATATATATATATCTATATATGTCTCTATATATATGTCTCTATATATATATATATATCTATATATATATATATCTATATATATATATATGTCTATATATATATATATCTATATATATATGTCTATATATATATATATCTATCTATATATATATATATTATATATATATATCTATATATATATCTATATCTATCTTTATATATATATATATATATATATATATATATATATATATATATATATATATATATATAAAATTAAGAAAATGCAGAGAAATATGTCACGAATTACATTCTTTTGTTGTACCACAAACGTATACCATAAACATATGCTAAATGCATAATGCGTCGTTGCCGTGTTTTTGATGCAAGTAATCACATTTATTACCACATTCAGCTGCCACTGAGTAACTATTTCAATTGGCTGCAGATGTTCCACTTGTGTACATAGATTTTAAGATATAGATAGTGGATGAGCTTTTGACAACTCTTATCAGAGCAGCAGTCAGTTGTGTGAATCAGTGAACTAATAGTGAAATGCTTCAGACTTTGATGATTATTCTCTTTAGGATTAATCATCTTTTCTGATACATTGTTAGTAAAGAAAGACTGATCACAAGCAAAAATGCCATCCAGCAGGAAAAGAATATCACTGGAGTGCAGGAATAAACTGCAGTATTTGACAGTGCCCACATTTACAGATGAACACATTTTTTTTGGTCTTTAACTGTTTGCATTGTCAATAGCTCGAAATATTAGGAATTTGTGACTGCATCTGTGCACAGGTTGATGTGACAACAGATTCAAACTGAACAGAAAACTCACACTATCCATATTCCTGTGATGGAGAAGGCAGACAGGCTGACAGGCAGGACGATCCAGGCAGTCATTGGGCTGGCGGTGAGCTGGCTTTGTCCCAAGCATGGGGTGAGACGGGAGCTTGTTGCCGGAGTGGTAATACAACAGGAGGGGTCAGGTGGGGGGTGGGTGGGGGTGTGGGGTCACTAACACACAGGGAAACACACAGGGAGGGGAAGGGGGGCATGAGAGGACAGAGGGGGAATGATAGTCCTTCTGCTCCAGGAGTCCTGCAACCAGCTGTAACCTGACAGGGAACAGGTGCTTTCATTCATTTGTGCAACCAGAACCACATCTACTATAGCCTATAATTTCAAAAACCTCTCAACAGCTGTTAACCAAAAAAATGTTTTTTTTGTTTGTTTTTTTTTCTAAATCTCCAGTTTTGTCCTTTCACATGTAGATCTCTAACTAACTGGTCAATGTATGTCAGCTGAGAGCATTAACAGATCAATATTGTACATGTAAAATACATGGAGTTTGTTAAACATGTAATCCTGTTAGTTATGTTGCTGTTATGTTTTGTCATGAATCTAATCCATTCCTTGAAAATGTTCACGTTTGTAATTAGTTGGCTTAAAGTTCATTATGGATTTTGAAAATAGCTATTGTTACAATTTAAAATCATCCAAAACTTAATTCTGGTATCATGCTCAGTACAGTGAAGCTTGTTAATACAATTTCTTAATATGGCTTGAATGTATTTAAATGTATGGTGTTGAAATGCTATCAATGATAAATGGAAAAGTAATGTGAATCTTTTGCATATGTACATTTGAAACTTGATTTTGTTGTTAATACTGGTGTATTATTACTTAGTAAATGAAGAATATCAGCAGATACATCTTGAACAGAAGATTAAAACCAAAATGTCATTAGCTCCTGCATTAACCAAGCTTTATCTAAACTCTTGTGTTCCAGCTTTTACATGAAAATGGTGGCTTGACATAAAAAAATTACTTCAAATAAAAAAGCGTCACAGAGTTCTGCTGAAAACCAGCTGGCTTGGTGGTACATCTTATGTTATAATGACAAGAGATGATGAGTATGACTCTGTGTACTTGTATAACACGGAAACAAAGCGCTGTAAAACAGGTGACTGTTGAAAGGTACACCATGTGGAATGATATGTTCCATGACAGAAAAATCAAGTTTGGTATGGTTGCTTCTGTAGAGTTACCCCCCCCCCCCACACACACACACACACAAAATTCATTATTTATATTACACATTTCAAAAATGTAACCATATCAAAATCATTATTTTCAATTATATATTTTTATATACAAATTTTTTATTGCGGCAATGAAGTTGGATTTCAGTGAGACAACAGGTTTGACTGAAGCTGCGGGGTATCAAGGACAAAAATTATTTGTTATACCTCAAAACTTCAAGCGGTTTAACTGCAATATTTCCTCTTTTGAAAGTGCTGGCGGAAGCCATGGTGGTACAGTATAGGAAACCCTCACTCACTTTCTGCCCCTTCTGTTCACATTTTCTGATGCAGTTCCTCAAATGACAGCACCTGAATTTACAACCACTGTGAGGCCATGTCAAGCACCTCCTCAGAACAAATGGTAAGCAGTGTGAAGTTGTAAACACTCCTGGCCGGGCAAGGTGTACCCTTGTCATGATGAGCCAAGGTCAGCCCTGCACTGTGGGGGATGCTTGGGCAACACAGGCTGGATCAGTTTACACAGTGTACAGTTACATATGTGTGTGTCCTTTACTCAGAAGGATTAGTACTGATCTAGAGCTAAGGTCCAACAAAAAAGTTTTTGCTCAAAGACTCAAAATAACAAAAAACAGTATCAAGTTGATAATATATTCCTTTTAGTATTTTGTACATGTGCTGAAAGCATTGTCAGCCTTCTTACCTTCCCTCCAAATACTTTTGTTTTTACATAAAATTGACAGGATCTGTACAAACCCTGCTCAAGTTTTGTCATTACAGACTGTGGCACAAGATACAGTATTAAGCTTAACTTATTAAGCTAAACTAATTAAGCTTTAACTTAATTACTTAAGTGTCTTCTGGCTTCTGCATACATTAAAAATGTCAGGCCCCTTGTTTGAGTTCACTCTCTGGCTGGTTTTGCTATCATCCAAGTAATTTACTCTGTAAATCAATTAAAAGCTGCCCTTGAAATATCACCCTAAAATTTTTGTTTTTTTACAGTGTATTCTTGTTTTTCTCTTTTGGATTTCACACCTGTTATTGTGTCACATATCAATGCTGGTTTTGCTAGTCCCCAGCAGGCTAAGTCCTCCTGTGCCTTGGTATAAATAGTGAATATTAATACTTACAAAGGCTTTTGAATAACTGTTAGCTAGTTCAATGACATTTTACCAGACATTTTTATTAGATATATATGAAGTACTGAGCTTGCAGATAATGTCTGCATCAGTCATGATTATTAGCACAAGACATGGCAAGCTAACTAAAGTTGAGCCGATCAATGGGTCATATTTAATTGATAGACACAGTTGTCATTTTTGTTTGTTTGGTTGGTTGGTTTTTACAATACTTGACGTGTTGTAATGTTAACTGCTGTGATGGGTTTAACTTCAACATGTCATCAAATAACCATGTTTCTGTCTATAATAATGCTCCAAGGGACAGTGGTCATGAGGGGGGGGGGTGACTTTAACAATCTCTTTGGAACAACATTAATCCATGTAAAAGAAACCACACACATAAAACTTGTACTTGATTGTATGTTTCTACATTAGGTTGAGTAGCGGACAACTTAATATTGTTAAAAGTTCTAGCAGGATGAAGTAGTGTATAATACACCAATGACTGTGTTCATTTTTTACCTACTATCTCAGAGGGAGCTGAAAGGACAATACTGAGTGTGAATAACGCCAGTGCTTCAATGGATATGGGGGGAGCCACCATCAGCATAAAAACACCAAGCCGCAGCCGTCAAGAAGAAATATTTGCTTCGTAACTTTGCTGTACAGTTTTGTAATGAATCTGAAGCTAAAGTTAATGTCCATATTGAGATAAATCGCAAAGCGTCACTCCCAAACCAAACAGGCGGAGCAGCATCAATGAATCCATCAGTGATGCCACCCGGTAGCGCACCGTTAGCCTCGTTAGCTTATGCATGGCTTGCTAGTTAGCTTGCACTTTGCCAATTGTCTTGACTTGAAACTTGAGCACATCTTTATTTCCGTTAAACTACGAGATGAGCAGCCCAGTGACAGACACGTCAAGAGTAAGGCATAATGACACTGCTCGGAAAAGCAGTTCTTAAAATGAGATTTTCACCTACCTTCAACCTGTAAGACCCGCCACCACAGAATCTCGACAACCTTGGTTTCCCTTTAAAAACAGCGTTTTCTTAGCAGATAAGGCTAGCTGTTAAGCAATTTCCGCTCAGAGGTTTTCACAATAAGACAACTGGAGCGTTTTGCTTGGTGTTTTAGAAAGTTTCTTCTTAAAACCCTTTGTCATTTAAGAAACTTTTCTATGTTATTATATTTTTATTCAATTAAATATAAAATACATCTTATTTGCCGTAGTCCAACCCAACTCTCTTTTACTTATTTTATTTTCATACGATCAAATAAGGTTGTATTCTATTCAAATCTTCTAACTTGACATAGGTTCTCGTTTGACAGGCCTTTTAGTTGAGATACCAAATGACAATTTCAATTCAAAAAACCTCGGCCATGACATTTAAATGATTTATCATTGACTTAGATGTAATGCTTATCAATATATTATCAAGATTTCAAAACAAAGGAGTATATTGGAGTCTAAAATTTACACTAATAATCTGCTTAGTCAGTAACTGCAGGTATTGCAGAGCGAGGATGTATCCAATAACATTTTTATGACATCAAGTTAGGTTATACCGAAAGATTTGTAGTGTCAGAAATATGTACTTTACTCAATGTATTTTCTTAAAATCAAACATGAGGGAAATATGGCTAATTGTTTATGTTATAAAATAATAAATGCAGCTTCAGGGCGGCACGGGCCAGTGTCTCCTGGAGTCAGCCTCGGAGGGTACAGGCCAGTGTCTCCCTGAGCCGGTCCCAACCCCAGATAAATGCAGAGGGTTGCATCAGGAAGAGCATCCGGCATAAAACTTTTTTGCCAAAACCAACTATGCGAATCAAACCTATGAATCTCATACCGGATTGTTCGAGCCCAAGTTGACAACAACCGCCAACCGCTGCCGATAACCTACAGGGTACCAGTGGAAATTGGGCTACTGTGGGTCGAAGAAGGAGAGGAGGAAGGCGTGTTCAGAAGCAGAGTGAGAAAAGGAAAGGCAAGAGTCTGGGACTGAGAGTAGGGACTTTGAATATTGGAATGATGACAGGAAAAGGTAGAGCGTTGGTTGACATGATGCAGAGAAGGACGGTGGGTATACTGTGTGTCCAGGAGACCAGGTGGAAAGGTAGTAAGGGTAGAAGCTTAGGAGCAGGTTTTAAGTTGTACTATCATGGTACTGACAGGAAGAGAAATGGAGTAGGAGTTATCTTGAAAGAGGAGTTTGTTAGGAATGTTCTGGAGGTGAAAAGAATGTCAGATAGACTTTTGAGTCTGAAACTGGAAATTGAAGGTGTGATGCTCAATGTTGTGAGCGACTATTCCCCACAGGTGGGATGTGAGTTAGAGGAGTAGGAGAAGTTCTGGAAGGAGTTAGATGTGATGCATAATATCCCCAGAAATGAGAGAGTGGTAATTGGGACAGACTGCAGTGGACATTTGTAATAGAGGTGATGAAGAAGTGATGGGTAGGTTTAGTATCCAGGACAGGAATGTAGAGGGACAAATGGTGGTAGACTTTGCAAAAAGGTTGGAAATGGCTGCAGTGATACATTTTTCCAGAAAAGATAGGAACATAGGGTAACTTATAAGAGCGGAGGTAGGAGCACGCATGTAGACTACATCTTGTATAGATGAGGTAATCTGAAGGAGATCAGTGAATAGTAGTGTAGGTGAAAGTGCACCCAGACAGCATAGGATGGTGGCCTGTAGGATGACTCTGATGACAAAGAAGATCAAGAGGACAAATGCAGAGCAGAGGACAAAGTGGTGGAAGCTGAAAGGGGAGGAGTGTTGTAAGGTTTTCAGGGAGGAGATGAGAAAGGCTCTTGGTGGTCAGGGAGAGCTTCCAGATGACTGGACAACTACAGCTAATGTGATCAGGGAGACAGGTAGGAGAGTACTTGGTGTGTCGTCTGGAAGGAAAGCAGATAAGGAGACCTGGTGTTGGAATGAGAAAGTGCAGGAGTGTATCCAGAGAAAGCGGTTAGAGAAGAAGAAGTGGGACACTGAAGGGACTGAAGAGAACAGACAGGAGTACAGGGAGATGCAGCGTAAGGTTAAGATAGAGGTAGCAAAGGCAAAACAAAGGGCATATGATACTTATATGCTCAGTTGGACAGTAAGGAGGGAGAGAATGATTTATACAGGTTGGCAAAACAGAGAGATAGAGACGCAAAGGATGTACAGCAGGTCCGGGTGATTAAGGATAGAAGAGGGAAATGTATTGACAGATGCTAGAAGAGTGATGGGAAGATGGAAAGAGTACTTACAGGGGCTGATGAATGAGGAAAATGAAAGAGAGGGAAGGGCAGTAGAGCTGACTCTTGTAGACCACAAAGTAGCAGAGATTAGTAAAGGTGAAGTCAGGAGGGCATTGAAATGGATGAAGAATGGAAAGGCAGTTGGTCCTGATGATATACCTGTGGAGGTATGGAATTGTCTGGGAGAGAAAGCGGTAGAGTTTCTGACAAGATTATTCAACAGGATCTTAGAGAGAGAGAAGATGCCTAAGGAGTGGAGAAGAAGTGTGATGGTGCCCATTTTTAAGAATAAGGAGGTTGTGCAGAATTGCAGTAACTATAGAAGGATGAAGTTGATGAGCCACACAATGAAATTATGGGAGAGAGTAGTGGAAACTAGACTTAGAGCAGAAGTCAGTATTTGCGAGCAGCAGTATGGCTTCATGCCTCGAAAGAGTACTACAGATGCAGTATTCGCTTTGAGAATGCTCATAGAGAAGTACAGAGAAGGTCAGAGCAAGCTGCATTGCGCTTTTGTAGACCTAAAAAAAGCATACGACAGGGTGCCGAGAGAAGAACTTTGGTTTTGTATGAGGAAGTCTGGAATAGCAGAGAAATATGTTAGACTGGTCCATGACATGTATGCTGGTGGTGAGACAGTGGTGAAGAGTGCTGTGGGTGAAATAGAGAAGTTCAAGGTAGAGGTGGGACTTCATCAGGGATCAGCATGGAGCCCCTTCCTGTTTGCAGTGGTGATGGACAGGCTGACAGATGAGGTTAGATAGGAATGTCCGTGGACCATGATGTTTGAAGATGACTTTGAGATCTGTAGTGAGAGCAGGGAACAGGTTGAGGAAAATCTTGAGAGGTGGAGGTATGCTCTTGGAAAGGAGAGGAATGAGGGTTAGTCGCAGCAAGACAGAATATATGTGTGTAAATGAGAGGAACCTCGGTGGAACGATGAAGTTACAGGGGGTGGAGATCAAGAAGGTGGAGGATTTCAGGTACTTAGGGTCAACAGTCCAGAGCAACGGAGAGTGTGGAAAAGAGGTTAAGAAACGGGTTCAAGCAGGTTGGAATGGGTGGACAAAAGTTTCAGGGGGTTCTATGTGATAGATGAATATCATCTAGAAGACCAGCGATGTTGTATGGTTTGGAGACAGTGGCACTGAACAAAAGACAGGAGGCAGAGTTGGAGGTCGCAGAGATGAAGATATTGAGATTCTCTTTGGGATTGAAGAGGATGGATTGGATCCGGAATGAGTCCATCAGAGGGACAGCACATGTCAGATGTTTTCGAGAGAAGGTCAGAGAAGCCAGACTGAGATGGTTCGGTCATGTACAGAGGAGGGATAGGAACTATATTGGTATACGGATGCTGGAATGGGAGATGCCAGGCAGGAGGTCTAGAGGAAGACTGAAGAGAAGGTTTATGGCCGTAGTGAGAGAAGATATGAAGGTAGTTGGCGTGAGAGAGGAGGATACAGAGAATAGGGTTAGATGGAGAAGGTTGATTCGCTGTGGCGAGCCCTGAAAGGGAAAAGCCGAAAGGAAAAGAAGAAGACAAATGAGGAAAATGAAAGAGAGGGAAGGTTCGAAGAGGTGACTATTGTAGACCACAAAGTAGGTGAGATTAGTAACAGTGAAGTGAGGATATATATCCTATATATATATATATATATATATATATATATACACACACACACATATATGTACACTCACACATATAAGACAACCTTTAAGGCTTAGTATTAGAACTCTGAATTGTATAAATTCACACAAATTTGATGTCAATAAGCATTGTTATTCCTGGGGACTTATATGCTCAATAACAGCCATTTTGTTGTAAACATTATGTAAAAACAGAGACAAGTGATTGTGCTTGTTTATGTTTAACCAATGACTGTGATACCAGCTGCTGGGGAGAGTAGACACCCCTCCTCCCCTGTCTCCTGTTTCTACATGCGGTTGGTCATTCACCATTGTTTCAAACCAAAAGACAATGTCACTCATCAAACTTCACAAAAAAGCTGACCCAGTTTTCTTTTACATGAGGTGCAGTGTGTTTGATGAGGACATTAGATTGAGCTATTGTTACCTATCTACGTCACTGGAGCGTCACTTGCCCCCCTTTGGTCAATCATATTTTGCAAAAGCAATGGAATTACTTTTCTGTCATAGAAAGAGCAGATGGTCAAATTGAGTCAAACAACTAGAAATTCTTGTATTGCATAGTTATGAGTTCCGAACAAAAAAATATTCATCAGGGAAAAGTGCATTGCTAACATGAGTAGGGCACGATTGAAAGCATGTGCACTGCTTAGTTACAACACATGAAGCATTTAAAAATACTTGAGAATGTCCCTTCTGAGATTTCATGTGTTGGTCTGGTGCCACTCTTCAAAACCAAAAACAGGCTCCTGAAATCAGCTCAAAAGAGAAGGAACAAGTCTCATTTCAATAAAATCCTTTTTCATCCTGATCATATAAAACTACAATTGTATATTTAACAAAAACGAATCATACAAATGGCCTGCAAACTGTGATGATAAAATGGATCTTATTTATCTATTCTTACCTCTTTCATGGAGCACAGCCTTCTGATCAGTCTGCCAGGCAGATATCTGTGGCAAAGGTAGATTTTCAGGGGTCAGTATTGCTGCCATGCATCCACATTTCTCACATGATGTGATGACTTAAGTACAAGTGAAACATGGATACAGACTTCCAAGGAACATCTCCCACTCTTCCTTTGTATATTGAAGTGATGCTTGAATTTTTAATTTCATTTTTTTTAATATATTTTATTAATCCCTCATGGGTACTATGTGATAGAAGAATATCAGCCAGAGTGAAAGGAAAGGTGTTCAAGGCAGTGATGAGACCAGCGATGCTGTATGGTTTAGAGACAGTGACAATGACGAAAAGACAGGAGGCAGAGCTGGAGGTCGCAGAGATGAAGATATTGAGATTCTCTTTGGGATTGAAGAGGATGGATTGGATCCGGAATGAGTCCATCAGGGGGACAGCACATGTCAGATGTTTTCGAGAGAAGGTCAGAGAAGCCAGACTGAGATGGTTCGGTCATGTACAGAGGAGGGATAGGGACTATATTGGTAGACGGATGCTGGAATTGGAGATGCCAGGGAGGAGCTCTAGAGGAAGACCGAAGAGAAGGATTATGGACGTAGTGAGAGTAGATATGAAGGTAGTTGGCGTGAGAGAGGTGGATACAGAGAATAGGGTTAGATGGAGAAGGTTGATTCGCTGTGGCAACCCTGGAAGGAAAAAGCCGAGAGGAAAAGAAGAATACATATGTACATACACATGTACATACATATACACATATATAAAATAAATAAATAAACTATAAGGGGTGAGAGTAGAATAAATAAATAAACAGTAATGGTGAGAGTAGAATAATAAGTAAACAGTAAGGGTGAGAGTAGAAACAAAATTGACAATAACAAGGCCATGGTTAAGGGCAGATAGGCGACAACAATGGAACAATGGCAACGATAAAATAAACAGGATGCGATGGAGTGATATCAATCGGGGTAAAGTGGACAACAGAGTTAGGGCACGGCACGTGTGAGTGAGTGAGTAGTGAGGTGGTGGTCGCACAGATGCACCTCCAGACAGTCAGAGTTGTGTGTCTTCCAGACTGCTGTTATACAGTCAGTAGGCCGTGGGCACAAAGGAGTGTCTGAAGCGTTTGGTTCTGCAACGGGGTGGGATGAGCCGTTGGTTGAATGAGCTGCCCATCTGCCACAGCTTGTTGTGCAGGGGGTGGGAAGGATTGTCCATTATAGGTCCCAGTTTGTCCTTCACCCTCCCCACTGCCACCGATTCGAGATGGACCAGGTTCAGTCCCACCACCAAGCGAGCTTTCCTCACAAGCTTGTTGAGCCTGTTGACCTCACCAGTCCTTGCACCGCCACACCAGCACACTATAGCGAAGAAGAGTGCACTGACTACCAAAGACTGGTAGAAGGTCTTGAGGAGCCCACTGCAGACACCAAACAACCTCAGCCTCCTCAGGAAGAACATCCTGTTCTGAACCTTCCTGTGTAGGGTATCAGTGTTGTGTATCCAGTCCGGTCTATCGTAGAATTTTGACCCAGAGGTACTTGTCGGAGTCCACAATCTCCACCTCTTCACCCTGTATGGTGATCGGTGTAGGTCTCCTCCGATTCTTCCTGAAGTGAATGATGGAGGATAGAAAAAAAACAATGTGATTCCAAATTTTCCATATTTTGATCTGCTCATCTTTGTGTAAAAATAACAAAAGAAAACATGAAAAACAAAAAAGATTTATTGGTAACCTTAATAAGTGATGATAATATGTTAACAGTTTTAGGATGACAAAACTTTGGTAGACAAGTTTTAGATCCTTTTTAATGAATCAAAATAAATCGATTCATCATGTCCAATCAATTGTTGTTAAAAAAGTTGTACCTTAACATCGAGTCATCTCAGTTCTCTTCCTGCAGAATTCTCTAGGTAAGTATGTCATGATAACAATTCACAACACAAGCCATTAATATCCTGAAGATATATTTGCAAAAACACAGAGAGAAAAAGCCTAGATTTTGGAACATAAATGATGAACAAATTAAGACAGCAAACTGAACTCTCATCAATGAAATTCAAAGCATGAGACAACACAAGGATTGTTTTTTCTTGGATTATTATTGCTCATTCTTTTGTGTTTGAAAACCATGTGCTATAATCACAAACTTCTCACTTTTTACTGAACTATCATGTTGTCATGCTTATAGTTAAAAGGTTGTCATGACAAAAGTGTAGATTTATCTCATGGTAGACATTTGATGCTTCAGGAAAATGTCTGTTCAATTGATCTGCTGCAAATAATAAACATATACATATACATATATATACACATATACATATACATATACATATACATGTACATATACAGTACATATACATATACACATGTTTGTGTGTGTGTGTGTATATGTGTGGAAAGAGGTTTAAAAACCTACGGAAGGGATTATAATCCACATTCTTACTTTACTAAGCAGCTTTGAAAGGACTGAATTTGATCTGTAAATCTTGCGGACAATAGGAAGTCACAGGAAGCTGCACCAGATAATATCAGTATCAGGGACATGCAAAAATGGCATATCTACATTGATTTATTTTATTTTTGCATTTGAGCTTCTTGAAATTTCAGAATAACAATGGGAAGTAAAATCTAATTATGAGTAACCAGATATGTACAAATGTATAATATTTAATAAAAACAGATAATATTTTGTTTTATTTTATATATTTCATTAATTACTCTGGCCTCTTCCTAATGTGATCCATTACATTTCCATGACAAATGCAGTTCACCTGTGTTCTTCTGACACACTACACTAACAAGACTATCTTAAGTCTGGTAGAGCTCTGTTTAAATGTTGCTGCTTGAACAGCTTAAAAACTAAACCCTTAATTATTTCAAGTGGTCAACAGTGGCAGGCAGAAGAAAGGTAAATAAAGTTGAATGTAGTATATTTTATGACACTGGAGTTGCAGAGTGTCAACAATAGTCAAGCTGCATTGTTAATGACAAGGATGATAATCTGGTGTCCAAGAAAAAGATTCAAAAGCAAAGTTACAAGCGATTTGGGGAACATGTAATGTTTATTTTTTTCACTACTGTAAGTTTGTCAAGACTATAGAACATAGACACAAATATTTCAAAATAAATGTTATCTTTTGCAGTCAGTGCCTCTTAGGTCTGATGAATACCACACCCCCTCTAAATCAGGAAGTAGGCTTGTGCTTAGTGCCTTTATCCTCTTTTATGTTTCCCATTGTTGTTTCTTTGTTCCTTCAAGGAATCTAGAACCAGGAAAGAAAACATTCAGACTGTATTTATTGAAAGGGTTGTTGCTGATGCATCTACTAATTGATCATGAAGTCTGTTGCAACTTGATGCATTACATGTAAAAGAATTTTCCAATCATAGCCTGCCGATATGACTTCCTTTGAGTAATCTGTGGGGATTGCAAAAAGATTAATGCATGACAATGTATAATGCATTCTAAAAGAAATGTGACAAAAATGGTTAATAATCTACTGTTCATTCACTCAAATCAGCAGTTAATATTTTAATTTCACATTGTACATTGTTAAACTTCCCCAACCATTGTGAAATTTGGAGGGGCATTTGTTAAGATATGCTACAAAGCCAACATTGAGGCAGCCAGGGAGATCAGCAGGGGATAATGGTATTTAGATGTCCTGTAAGCACACGGATCCACTCAGTCAGCAACATTAATGGGGCCATGAGGCATCCTGCTCGTGTCCTCCATGCTTAGATAAAGGGGTATTAGACGACAGTAATGCTGGCAAGTCGGATCGCTCTGTCTACTTTGTAGTCAGTGGGACTGACATGGGGAGCACAAGGAAGGTGGTCAATTTGTTCAACAGGAGACAGAGTCTCTTCCCCAACTACAAAGTCACAGATTCTGACATTAATCGAAGACCTTCTGAGATTGTTTATCCGCTTGCAAAAGAAAGCTGCGTGAAGACATGGAACTCTATGCAGGAGCTGAGCAGGGACATCTACGACATCTACGCTGAGTATGAAGATGAAGAGGATGACAGTGTTCCGTATGGCTTCCCCAAGCAGATTTCCCCATCCAAGAGGAACTATATGATCAACATTAATGTTGGAGGGAAGCCATACCAGATAGCTTACAAGATGGCTGCAAAGTATCCTAAGACGAGAATAGGACGGCTGGCCACCTACACAGACCACAACATGAAACTGGACCTCTGTGATGACTATGTTGTGTCCAACAACGAATACTTTTTTGACAGGGACCCAGATGTCTTTCACAGCATCTTCAACTTCTATCGGACTGGTGTGCTGTGGATCAAGGACGAGTTGTGCCCCCGGAACTTCCTTGAGGAGATCAATTACTGGGGTGTGAGGATCAAGAACACCCACCGCTGCTGCCGCATTTCTTTCGAGGAGAGGCAGGACGAGCTTAATGAGCAGCTGAAGATCCAACGAGAGCTGGAAGCCGAAGTGGAGATTGAGGAGAATGAGGAGCTCTTCCATGACATGTTCATGGGCCAGAAGCGCAGAGCAATTTGGAACTTGATGGAGAAGCCGTTTTCATCTGTCAAGGCCAAGGTGATGGCGGTGGCCTCTAGCCTGTTTGTCCTCATCTCACTGGTGGCAATGACACTAAACACAGTAGAGGAGATGCAATACAGAACTGCCACAGGGCAGCTTAGCGGCAAGACTTACTGGGAGTACGTGGAGTCCATGTGTATTGCCTTCTTCACCATGGAGTATCTGCTGCGTCTAGTTTCCACTCCTGACCTCAAAGCCTTCAGCAGGAGTGTTCTTAACACCGTGGACCTAATCGCCATCCTGCCTCAGTACCTCCAGGCCATCCTGGAGTTCTTTGACAGTGAGGAACACTATATGAAGCACGAGGCAGACATGCAGGCGGTGGGGCAAGTGGGAAAGCTGGGGCAAGTTCTTCGGATCATGAGACTGATGCGAATCTTTCGTATCTTGAAACTGGCACGGCACTCCACAGGTCTGCGGGCGTTCGGCTTTACTCTGCGTCAGTGCTACCAGCAAGTTGGCTGCCTCTTCCTCTTCATTGCCATGGGCATCTTCAGCTTCTCTGCCATGGTTTACACTGTGGAGCATGATATGCCCCACACCAACTTTACCAGCATTCCTCATGCATGGTGGTGGGCATCTGTGAGTATTTGTTTGCATGTTTAATAGTGTAAAGTAGCAATAGAACTCCAAATCTACGATAAATAGCACACTGGGAACCTTGGGTAAATCAAAAATGTTGGCAAAATATACAAACCTGCCTCAGTATAGCTGAAATGTTTGACACTACTTTTTCATTATCAATTGATTTGTAGCTCATTTGCAGTAAAACATTACTTCCCAAAGTCAACTAAAACTGTCTTAAATGTTTATTTGCCTTAACCAATAGTCCATTTTGCATTAACACCAGCTTACTAGCATAGAAGTTATTCATAATTATGAAGCAGGAGTTGGAAAATGTGGACATCTCTGTATGATTTCTTGATCATGAGCTAGGCCATTAGTTGGCTGATTATTTTAGGAGGTGGCTCTCACTTAGTTTAATGCCTAACTGTTGCTGTGTCTGGTCGGAATAGCCAAACAAATGCATTATAGACCCGTGCAACCTACAATCCTTGAAAGTGGTGAAACGCTGCATGTGCCTGGGTCTATTTAAAACCTATATGTGAATATTTCTATCTTACATTTTCGACTTTTTACCTCGCTCTTAAAATGAAAATACTATTTTAATCATGCTATTAGTTTACTTGATTGTCATTTTTTTCCCACCTTTGGGATTTTTTGACTACTTAGACATGACATTTTGTCCTTTATTTTTGGAAGTAATGGAAAAAAAAGATTTTTAAAAAATAAATTACTGACAAATCTACAAACTGACTGAGCAATAACGGTCTCTAGCAATTCTTTAGCCAAAAGGCCAATTTTGTATATATATTTTTTTTAATTCTAGATCATTTTATAATCTAATATACGATGAATGTGGTCAGTGATGGCAAAAAAAAGTGTGAAATCACACACTGTTGTAATCTTCAATTTGCTCGATTTACATCAACATCAAGAAGTGATAATCATTTATTTGGATTGATCTGTTTATATTACCCAGTAACTTCTGCTATAATCACCTCACATCTTTCCCCTTGCTGAGTGGTCAAATCTTGAGGAAAGATACAATGATCTTCGTAATCATTATGATGGTGGCTTTGTATACTAATCTAATCTTTGGAGTCCTGCTGCATTTATGGACTCATACCCGGGATGTAGGGGTTGGGGGCGTATATCGGTATATCGCTTGAACAGTCATGCTGCACAGTCTAATAATGTTATGATGGGCTGACAGAAGAAATAGATCTAGTGCTGCAACCACTGCTTTCTCCAACACTAACTTTTAACAGATTTTTGAGGGATGATTTATAAGCATTGCATTGCATACAAAAAAGTCATAACGCTTTAATGGGACTATTTTTAATTGACGTATTTTGTGCAAGTTATGTCAAAATATTAATTTTGAGTATTTACTGAGAGATGTAAATTGCTGGACTGACTGGACCTACACATATATGTCATCACAGTGGTTGTCCATATGAAGACACAAACACAATGGAAAGTTGTGAAGTGGAAAAGCAAAAATGTGGATATGTTAACTGAGTGAGACGAACATACAACTGTTTGAGTGGGAAAATGGGTTCAACTGAGGGTCAAGCCGTTCTCTCTTGCAACGATATCAGTGGTTCCCAGCTTGAGGTCAGGTTCCCCTGGCTGAAGACCACAACAATCACAAGGAATGCTGAAGACTTTCCCTGCTCTGAGGGTGTAAAAAAAATGAAAAAAATCAACTATTTGATTTCATAATGCTTATATTAGATAATTCACAATCTATGCTTTGTATGTCAAATGGCCAGAATAATTTTGACAGATCTGGTATCAATACTCTTGTTTTCTGGGGGGCAAAAACTAAGACAAAGATAATAACCATGGGCACTGCTGTTCTACACATATTACTCAGATACACTGGGGCTTCAAAATGTTCTAAATTATTTACATGTGTTTCCCATTCTGAGGGATAAAGCAACACAAACTTCAACGAAATCTGTTAAGAGTGTTCTTAAATCTTACTATAATGGGGAAAATCAAATAACCTATCATATTTGCAGGGGGGCTATAAGTGTGCACTAAGACTAAGCAACAAGGGGGAAAAAGGTAAAAAATGCCATATGAATTTCAGTGACTTGAAAATCAAAAAGAAAAGTTACACATTGTGATGTTATCCTGCTTATTTTCATAGTAATTTTTGTAAAATTTCTTTTGATTTATCAAGTCATTTTGTGATGATATTTTTTAGGTATTTTATTTGAGGGTACTTGTTTATAGATTCATAATTTTTGTAATGATGCTCAAAATGTGCCAATTTCTTCAAGACTTCAATTCCCATGATATTGAAATCAGCTCAATGAGGTTACAGTAGAAAAAAGCTATCTAAATATAAAGATAATAATTTTACCAAAAAAGGATTTGTGATACATATTAGTACATAGCAGTGTAAAAATGTCAACTTGCAATCGGTCAATGACAGCCACAACGGTCTTGAAAAACAGCTTATGGCATATGTGTCTCCCTCTGCAGGTCAGCATCTCCACAGTGGGCTATGGTGACGTCTACCCAGAGACCATCCTGGGACGAGTCTTTGCTTTTATCTGCATTGCTTTTGGAATTATCCTCAATGGTCTGCCCATATCCATCCTCTTCAACAAATTCTCAGACTACTATTCCAAACTCAAGTCTAACCAGTATACAGCCTCTCTGAAGAAACGGGGGAAAATCAGATTTGCCAAAAGGACTGTGAAAAAGCTCAACCACTGCTTTGGAAATGGCCACTGTCATCAACACTAACTGATTTTTGGAATGAGAGATTGTTCCATTGCACAAATAATCTCTGCTGGTTGGTACCAGTTCAACATAGAAGTAACTTCTGGTTGAACCAGCAAGAGACATTTATGAACAAATGACTGACCTCTTAGAAAAGCTGCTTTTATAAACAGAAAAACATATTTTTGTAACTAAGTAGGAAATGTTAAGGATTATTTTTTTTAAGTGATACTTCTTCAAGTATTATAAGACCCACTGATGAGTCTACAGTTTCAAACTCCAGTCAACAAAACAGTTAAGTAAATACATTCCACAAGTAAGAAGAGCAAGATGTTCTTTAAAGATACTTCATTTACTACTTAATTATAAAAATTAATGGATTTCAAGGTGTCTGTTGGAGCTGTCTTTCTTCCTTTTTTAAGAGGAAAATTGGATATTAAAAAAGATGGGATATGCAAATATGATTATACATGCTCGTGAAAAAGTTTGAAAAAAACTTTTTACTAATAAAAAATGACAGCGATAAACACTATTAATTTCTTCCTATTTAACTAAAGTTGCTTTTTTGAATGACCTTTATTGATATTTAATGATTGCTTATATTTGGACCATTTCTTTCACAATTTGTCACTTCTTTTTTTGGCAATTTTCCTTTGATTTCAAACCACAGAACTTCAAGGTCAGCAGCACGTATAGTTTTGGAAATTTTATGTGATAATTGGGTGATATGAAATTGATTTCTGAAATGTTTATCTTTTTCTGCATAGCTGTTAGGTGATTTCTTAGAAATATTCTTTCCCCCTAATTCTCAGGTTTATCTTTAGAAACAGTTTTTCTGCTCTCACTACATTTGAGATAATTTGGTGCTTTCAACTATTTTTGGCAGAATTATAGATATGTCAGGTAAAGCTGTATCATTAAGGGCATATACGGCAGACATATATACAGTTATAGTATATTAACAGTAACAGTAATTATTGTATACAGTATATACAGTTAAAATAACCCCATAGCGCAATCCATTTTTCATCTTCGCATGATCGTTTTACTGAGAATCAAATGATGCGGCAATGATGATTTCTTGTACACCTGATAATTTCATACCACATTTAAGACATATTTGTACGTTTTGCTCTGAATCTTAAAGAACCAACATGTTGTTTGAAGGAAGCAGCTTAACTTCATCTGTCTGAAAATGTAAATGTAAAAACTCTGAGTATCACAGTCACTGTAAGGTGTCAAAATGTGCATCCTTTTTCACATCAACCATATTTTTCTGTGTCCATTGCCTTTCAGCTTCCACAGACATTACAGTGCATGAGCCTGTGGGATCATTGACCTTGATCTATAAAAAAACGTCTGTCAAAAACACTCTGAACACTGAACATTTGAGTCCCTCTCTGTTATTTAATTTCTGCATTAACTGTTTTTGGTGACTTGGGAGATGAATAAAGGCAATATGTAACTATTCAAGGACATTTCCCTGCCTGATGATCTACTACATTTCTTTTTGTTATATGTTTACTTTTGCCATCAAAGACACAAGTTCTCTCTTACAATGTATAACTGATGAAAACATCTGAAATCTGCTCCCCTCTGCCAGCTCAGATGACCCAGAGGTCAAGAATATAAATCTCTCCTCCATATACTCATTTTACATCAAGACTTAAGAGAAATGCACCTCCCCTCCCCCGAACATCTTTAGCCAGACACCATGTGCATGTAGACCTGTGATTATTATCCCCTCTACAGACCCGAGGGTTCATAATGGCCCTTGTATGGTATATCCTTTGTATACATGTACTGTAGTTCTGGAGCATGCCAAACAATATACTTTGCAGGGGTTAGATTTATCAACATTATGTCAACAGATTAGTTAAGAAAAAATAACATGATATGTTAAAAAATTTTGTGGCATGAGAAATGTTACAAATAATCTCTTGCAAAGGCGACTGACTTATTGTGAAAAACCAAAAATTAAATAAAGGATGGATAAATGAAATTGTTGAACATGCCTATGGCATTTTATACAGCAGAAAATTCAAGAGTAAAACTTAACATTAACACAGCTGGATTCAAGAATTTCAAGACTTTCAGGACCTTAACTGCAGTATCAGCATAATTTTCAAATTTAATACAATGAATATTAGTCATCCCTCAATCCAGTGATGCAAATCTCAAAGACTGTAACTGTACATCAGATAATTAAGTTGGCTTTTTCTTAGTCTGGGAATAAAGATGGTACTTTTATGTCCTGAATAATGTGAAAATACTTTCATAGACAAACTTAAATGAAGCTTATTGGAAGAAAGTCCCAAATTAAGTGTGACGTTTGAAGAAAAGTGCCCAGTTGAGTCCATCTGCAGCAATTTGTGGACTATATCTGAAAGAAATAACCCACTTTTTATAGTAAAAATAAGAACCAATAAATTAATTATTAATAGAATAACCAACCAAAACATTTATTTGAGAGTTACCTCATCTAGCTACTCTCGATGTAGGGGAGCAGCCGCTCTACTCTGAGCACCTCCTGATTCTCACCGTATCTCTAAGGGAGAGCCCAGACACCGTACAAAAACACACAGGGGAAATTAATTTCAGCTACCTGTATGATCTCATATGCTCAGTCACTACCAACAGATAGTGACCACAGGTAAGGGTAGGAATGTGGCTCGACCGCTAAATCCAGAGCTTCCGCTTGTGGCTCAGCTCCTTTTTTACCATGACAGGCCAATGCAGAGTCTGCATTCCTGCTGACTTTGCTGATTCACCTGTTGAATCTCCCACTCCATTCTTCCTTGTGAACCAGACCCGAGATAGTTGAAATCCTCGATGGGATCTCATCCGTGACCTGGAGAAGACACTCGACCTTTTCCAGCTGAGGACCGAGCATCGGATTTGGAGGTGTCTTCAGGTGATTTTTCCAGTGATTTTTCCAGTATGCACTGTTTACATTACAAGCAATGGAATTGGATGCGAATTGAAATGCAGTAATGTCAATCTCCATAAGGTGGCAGCATTTAAAATAATTGCAATTCACTTTATGAAGAAGACCAAGGAAGAAGTTCCTCTCCTCTCCCACAGCCCTTCGCTTTGTTAGAAGTGACCTCTGTTGCAAATTTATAGCATTTGGGATAAACAATGGCACCTCCGGTCGCAGTGTCTCCTTTAATAAAGGTTTGTGTTGACATTTATCCACCGAATCGTTTCAGCGCAAAAGTCCTTTATTCAATCAGCAGCTACAGAAGACCGCTAGCCTACGAGCTTGCTAGCTAACGGTAAATGTCACCGGGTACGCTCCCTGGCAAGATGATGCGTTTTTGAAAAACAATTCATTTATAGTTTGGTACGTCGGTTATCAAATGATAAAATGATGAATATTTTAACAACGTCCACGACTGACTTCAATTGAATTGCACGTCACATCAGTTCAATGTAATCATGGATACATAGACTGAATAAACACTGGTTTGCTTGTCCGCTAGTCCAACTTCATGTAAATCTGTCAACTGAAAAGAAACTACTACATATACCCACTGTTAAACAATAAACTTTAAAATGTTTTACAGAAACACTAGCGTATCTGTAGTCTAATTTGTGTTGCTCTGACACGTTTATGCACATTTTAATGGTGTATGGATAGGAAGAGAAGCGCGTCAATGCATGAAGTGCTTAACTTACTTCGCTGGTTTAGTTCAGCCGTGGTTGTGTTATGGGTTGTGATGCTCCTCGATGTGTCACCAGAGCGTCTACTCTACACTGTCCTTTTGAAACACATTTGATGATTCATTCATGTGCTTCGTCCGATCCGTTGCAGACAGCCAGGTATTCAGCTTTGATTGCTGGCATCATCTACGGCAAGAGGAGATATGGTGAGTTTGAATGATAGTGTTAGTAATTAGAAATGTACCCGAATATTGTTTTGTGACCGGATCTGCTGCTTACTTCATGCTGAAATAGCAGCTGTTTATTTATTTTCACTTTTTTTTCGGTTCCGTTGTCGCTTTGGATTCTGCAGTCATTTAATATTTATATTTTTCATTTTGATTTGTTTTTTCAATGATGCCCTTTGCCATTCCTAGGAAATGTGATAGGTGAGGAAAAAATGCTTAGTAGATAAGCAGAAAATGAATCAAAGTAACTGAAGATGTCAAAACAACATGACATAAACTAGTATTTCTTTCTTGTTAGATCAGTATTTGTATAAAAATAGTGAAATGTAGCCAAATATTTAATACTAAAGAACAAATTCCATTGATATACACATTCATTTTACTCAGCGCTTTGAAAAATAATGTGCAATTTTCCCCTTCTTGGAACTATAATTGTCTTCATGTGAAGTAAATATGACATAACTTTCTGTATTTCCTTAAGTAAACTGTTACTATCTATTTGCTCAGATAACCTGAAGCCCATTGCAGCTGAGGAGAGAAGGGTTGAGGAAGAGGAGAAGAAGGTCCAGGAGGAGAAGCAGCGCATTGCCAAGCAGTTAGCAGGTTCTCTCATTATTCTGATTCACTTAACAAATAGTCACTGTGTTTTGTGCAGAAATAGGCATCTCCTTATTTGAAGAGTATAAATTCAACAATCCTTTCCAACAAGATAGAGCTGGTGTTATTTACGAATGACCAAAACTTTGAATTTTGACCATTCAAATTTAGTAATTATTTTAATGTTCTCTTACAGAAAGTGAAGATACCATTCTGAAGTAATGCCCTGGAGTCTACTTCCACAGGATGCGCCGTTTCTATCAACAGCTAAAACTCTCCCATGTTGTGGACATGTATCCTGTTACATTGATTCCTCCTCTTCTCCCTCACATTATTTAATGGCTGTTAAACCCAAACCTGTAATGCTGTAAATTCAGTAGCAACCTTAAGTTATAAATGTCTTGTTTGTAATGAAACAGTCTCATAAATATAGAATTATATTAACTCTGTAGTCTGTCTGCATCATTTGACTCCTTCATTACGTGTAAGCATTCGGTCAGTAATGGTAACTAAACACTCTGGGCTAGATAATCCAAACATGGCTAGGGTTTAGTGCAGCGGCTTCAACCAATTGGAGGCAGAAAGCGATTAAGAAGATGACTTCACTTCTCGGATATTTGTCATCTTGTTATCATTTACGGTTAATCAGACAAGGATTCAAATTACACAAGACTCTTCACACGTAAGGCCTATTTTTTTCAATTTTGAGCCTTTCGTGAACAAATAGCACTGTGAGTGCCACTACCTGAAAACCACCAGTTAAAAAAATAAGCTTTTTGTGAATATCACAATAGTGTATTTTATTTAAGTTATAGATGTTCATTTTAGATGGTATGATTGACTCATCCATCCAAATGCAATAAAACTCAAAACACAATGAGGAAAATAATACCTAGACAGTTAATGAAAATATACTTGTGGCTTTGGGGAGGGGGGCATCTAACCTAACATAACACCAGATGTTAAAATGTTTCAGTTGTGTTTTTCTGAAGTCACAACTGAGACATTGCTAAAAAAGAGCCCAGGAGAGTAAGTTAAATAGCTCAATGATCACGTTTCTCTGTTTTCTCTGGCCATACTTGAGCTGACAAATTCTGATTCACTATCTTCACTGCAACAGAACAATAACCCTTTAATCATTGAGAAGCTGAAACTGGAATGCAGAGGTTTTTGAGAATGAAAAAATAACAAGAAAAAGTTGGCAATTACATTTTATCAGTTAGTGATTCCGTTTACATTGGTGTTAGAGAAGATTCAAACAAAGATAAGCTTTTTATTCCCCAATAAACTACAGGAAATGTTGAAAATTCTTTGTCCTCAGCAATATGAGCAATGGCTTGATTTAAATGGCAGATGGAATGTATGTCATTAAATGTTGGGTATGACAAAATAAATACCAAAACATTCATTTTGTAAATAACTTGTGTAAGTTTCTTTGTAAATTGATGTTATTTGTCATTTTCTGCTCAGTTATAAGACTACTACTTGCAGAAAACTTTTTAATAGCTGTTAAGGCTGACTTTTAAACACTGCTTGATGTCACACTGATAAACAGATCTAATAACACTTGGAAATGCCATGCTCTTAATTTACTTTTAGAAATGCCAATTGGTCATTTATTTATGGCATTTATACAGTTTGAAGTGGCACCGCATTGCATTTGCAGATAAAAACAAAATTATTCCAGGATTATTTTTTTCATCATGTTGATGTATAGCCCAGCTCTTTGTGGCAGCCAGGAGTCAGTGATCTCCAAAGTCTCAATGTATTCCACCTGAGATCATATCCTCTTACGTCAACATGCAGACTGAGCCAGTGTTTGTTTTCAGACTAGAGATGGAGATGCTTGCGACACGTGCTGAGGTGACATGCAGCCAGGCCCTAACTACCTAATTGCTACAGCTTATATATAGAACAACAACAATGCTAGATGGGGTAATCTAAAAATACAGCGGCTCCTACTGGCATCTTGCAGGCTTTACTTATACCTGAAGCTCACAAATACATCTCATAAGGGGGGAAGTTGTCAGGGTTTGAAGAGGTGAGATTGGATTACTGGGACCGTTATTCCTTATTGATTGGTTAAATGGTCAATAAATTGTATGAAAATGGTAGGCCATCCCATTTTCCCAAGGTCCAGCTGGTGTTCATCTAAAAAAAAAACATTCATCCTTGAATGAGAATTTGAATGAGTAAAATGACTGAAAATCATTGATTATACAATAGTTAGTTAAAAGGTCAAGCTGGAAGATAAATTATCAAAAAGTGACTCATCATTGTGGCTCCAATGGCAATGTTTGCAATGATAGTCACAAGACATATTTGTGACACCTCAGTTATTGACATATATATGAATTTACTTAGGTAAAAAAATGAAGAGGTCAAGAAAATATTTTAATTTCATGGGACCTTTAAAAAGTTTAAATTGTACATTAAATACATTAAATCTACATTAAGCAATTATAGGACTGTTGGTATTTTAGTTTAAGTGACACCCAAGCACTTGTTCAATAGGATTTTGTCCCCTCTTTTTTGTTATTAGAGTTTCTGATGACTTGAGATATTAAGTGTGAACGCACGCAACACATAAACTCCAGATGAGATCACAGAGAAGCAGGTTACTTAACTGAGCGGCTGCTGACATAACATGACATATGTCCATTACTCAACACTCTCCTCCATACTTCTCCATCTCCAATAAGGTTGGACCTGTACATACAAGCAATGGCAGCAAGCTGGTTCTGCAGAGCCTCACAAATAATTCTACATCAAATTCAAATTGGAAACACAAATACAGTGATGAACAAAAGAACCCATGTATGAAAAGTGCTCCATAAAACATTGATGCATTGGAAGGTAAACAAAATAGTGATGGACTTGTTTTTATATCAGGGCCAGTTCTGATTACTTATTGACAACTGAAAACATGATAAAGACTGAATAACATCGTTCATCATCATAATCATCATCATAACAGCTACTGAATAAGAGCTGGGCATATTCCTGTATCTAATTATAAGTCAATTTGTTGGATTAATTGAAATTATTATTAAAGGTTGGTATTCTCATCAAGGGTTTTTGAGATATGCAAGACTGATCTAAAACATGATAAATGGACACACAAATAAATAGATAAATAAATTAAATAAAAATGAGTTATAATGCCTTTTTTAGCCATAACTGTCACAAATTATTTGAATGATTAACAATAGCAGGTGCCGAAAACGTGAATAAATGGCTATTTCTTATAAACTATTGACTTGGTAAAATGTTTGATATAGCAATCATTTTTAATCACCTGTGAGAATTAGCTTCAGATCCTCAAATGAAAGAATACAAATGGAAAATCTGCACAAGATGATCCTCAAGCCTGTCAGAATTAAGCCCGAGGTTAACGAGGATTCACCTGATATTCAGCAATAAATGAACTGTGTTAAAAGTGCTGTTGTAATAGTTGTAACAAAAAAAATGATATGAGGTTGATATGTGGGTGATATCTGGATGATATGTGGGTGTGGGGGGCACCATCGCTGTTTTTGGCACCGCTCTGTTTGAGGGACGAATCTGAAAAGTTTGAATTGCCGCACTTAAGGCTCCGTGATGACTTTCTACTTGAAGAAATAGTTTTTTTGGTTTCATTTGTTAATTCAAAATTTAGTCTTTACACTGTACTTATTTCAAGTACAGAAAAACAATCATCTTAGTCTCTTATGATCTCTCTCTTTTTTTTTTTAAACAAAAAAAAATGAATATTTACACTGTCACCGGATCTTTTTAAAAGAATACTGGAGTGAAAAACACTGTATGCTCATGTAAACACCTTGGCCGTGTGACTTGAGGCTCAGGCCGCTTCCCCCTCCCACACATCTCTCATTATGTGTCCCATTATGTAGCAAACAATTACATAAAAGCCACACACTGCTGAATGAGACGGTTCATCAGCTTACGACAGGGGATTTTGTTAACTGGATTAGCAGTAGATTTAAACACTGCATTTAGGTTCAAGAGGTGAAAATAATCACTGAGCCTGTCCCGTGTCTGATATAAAAGCCTCCCATGCAGTTTTCTCACGACAACTCAGACATTGAGGTGGCTCTGCACTGACACTTTCAGCAGCTTCACTCTGCACTTCAGGTAAGGACAAGCTGTGTATTTTTGCGAACTCTACAGGAAGGCAGTTACTTTCAATTCATTTGTTTCATCCAGCAAAAATAACATGTGCTAAAATCTGCTTTGACTAGAATGGACTCCCAAATGTTCACCCTGGTAATGCTAATGCTGGCCTGCGTGGAGCAGAGCCTGGCCTCCTGCGTGGTGGACAGCTTCACTGTCAAACAAGACTTCGACCCTGCCAGAGTGAGTACAAACATGCCACGTAGAAATATTGGAAATCCATATAATGGAAATAAATGTTGATCAAAAGTTAAGCGCTACATATTGCCAAATTAATTCATGCTGATTACAGTATTACTAGGCAAGGAAAAAATATAATTTAATCATACATATATTTAACTTTCTAATTTAGAATTTAGCTAAAAAACAACATACCGACACACAAACAAACATAATGATTCTGCCTATGTGTCTTTGATTTCTTCCTGACAGTATGCAGGAAAGTGGTATGCTCTGCAGAAGAAGGACCCCGAAGGTTTGTTCCTGCAGGACAACATCTCTGCTGAGTACACTGTTGGAGACGATGGGGCCATGATTGCATCTTCCAGGGGCAGGGTCACTCTGTTTGGGTCAGTCTCTGTGCCTTTCGAAGATTTGATTTGTTGAGGTTATTTTCTACAAGTATTTTGTCCACTTGACATGCAGGTTCTGGGTCGTGTGTGCTGACATGGCTGCTCAGTACTCTGTGCCTGATCCTGATGCCCCCGGCAAGATGTTCATGAACTACCAGGGTCTGGCCAGCTATCTTTCCAGTGGAGGTAAGCCTCTTCATCACATAAATACAGAACTGCACATTCTCTCTAATACACAGCCCTCAGTCTAAACCCACACTCTGCTTTTCCAGGTGACAACTACTGGGTCATCGACACCGACTATGACAACTATGCCATTACCTACGCCTGCCGCACTCTGAAGGAGGATGGGAGCTGTGAGGATGGCTATGCCCTGGTCTTCTCCCGCAACCCCCGCGGTCTCCCCCCTGCCATCCAGAGAACTGTCCGCCAGAAGCAGGAGGAGATCTGCATGGCCGGACAGTTCCAGCCTGTGCTGCAGTCTGGTAGGTGTCACACTTCGCACGCGGACTTATTTGACACTCTCATCGAGGGGAAAGACAAATCTGAACTGTGAAAATTCCCATAAAGCAGGATATCTTAGCCAAAACCTACCAATCATCCATTTAGGCTGTGAATACCCCTAGTTACCTTTTAGCTTATCCAAATATATAACAAAAGATTATTTAGGGAAATACATTTCTGATTTTACCTTTTCTTTTTTACTCACTTCCTTGCTTTCTTTTCCTGTGATCAACAGGAGCTTGCTGAACTTGACTGAACCTGGGTGTTTTTTTGAGAGGTACTTCGTCATCCTGCCAAAGACGAAGCCAGAGTTCCCCAAAAGGCAATAGGAAAATAATATTAATATGGTTAAATTTATCATTTACTGTATTCTAATGACATTTCCTGTATTCCATCATCATGAGATAAGACCTATCTGTTAAATTAAATTCACTCCCCCTGTCGAAATTAAGTAACTGCCAAGACCCAAGTCAAACCTTTTACAACTAGAGTGAATGTAACTGTCAAGATGTTATTGTCACATCGATGGGTAACAGCTGCAGTTTCATCTGTTTGGGTGACAATAAATTTTGTATGGAAACTTCGGAGTTGGAGTTGCCTTTTTTTGTCTTTTGTTTTTTAAAAGATAGTATGTATTTGACTGTGATTCATAAATGCATTTAATTAGATATGACAGAAAATTCAATTAAAACAAACACTTTTTATGTACAATTTAAAAATGATAATTTGAATCTTTCAATGTGGTGGATATTTTGAGATAATCTTTGTTAAATCAGAAAGGCTTTAGTCAGAGTTCAGTTAATATGTACTATACCAAACCACAAGATATGTGATTCATTTACTGTCATTGTAGTCACCTGTATATCTATATACAACCAGATACCTTTTGAGAAAGAAATATAAAAAAACAAAGCAAATAGAAAAGGTCTGATAAACTTTATTCCCACAAGTAAAACAAGTTCAGGCTCTAAAATATACCTGAAATAAAAGATTTAAATGCACTGAAATTTGCATCTCCTGTTTCAGTGCATATAAAACGCACAGGTGTTTGCTGGTGTGTGTTGCCTTGTGTGACCTCAACATCTACTTAGGCTGCAGTGTAACATCTTTGTGGTGCCTAGTCATCCTCTGAGTACCTCTCTGGGAGAGAGAACATACCCGGTTGTCCCCAGTAGTCCACGGCTCGAACTCTGTACACACCATCTACCTGCTGGTTCACTATGAGCACAGCAGGTATGAAATATTTCACAACAATTAGCAGTCAAAACCCAACTGCAGTCAGAGCATTGGTTTATCATCAAGACTGAATCGGAGCTTCTTACCTGGTGAATAAACATATGAAGTAAAAATAGTGTCCTCATTAATTCTGCGGAAGATCTTTGGAGCAGCTGAGAACTCAACCTCAAATGTCCGAATGCACCTGCAAATACATGGCTTATTGATATCCCATTTGATACTTCTCAAACATTTGCGACAGCTAAATGATGAATTCAAATGCCATCGCGGATGTGCTCTTACTTGGAATCAACACAGTTATCAGACCAGATGACCAGGACTTGACCTTCGGTGATGCGAATGAAACGTAATCCATTAACCTAAACCGAATAATAAAAGAGGACTGAAGGGGAATAAAAAGAGTTAAAGAAAGAGCATTGCTAGGAAGAGATGTGATGGTGGGAAGCTTGCCAGAAAAAGTAATCTAATTTGGTTCACAAGGACATAATAGATACAGATCGAGATGCGCCTTGATTTTGTTATGTTCAGACCTGATTTGGAGCAGCTTTGGGAAATGCACAAACATGGATCAGCATGATGGACGGAACACGCATTTTGGCTTTCAGAGTCAGAGTGTCGCCTGCAGGGACAGGCCGGGGACCATCAACCTGAGGCTCCTAAGACAATGATACAGCATCCCAAACAAAAAGACAGAAAACCACACTGATTCATAGCCTTTAAGAATTGCAGTCTGTCCAACTGTGAAAATTAAACCCTCGATTACGTGCAAGAACTGTGTCTTCTCTGATTCATCCTTGTTTAAATGTATTTCTGATTTTGACACACACAAAACAGCAACTGAATTAAATCATTATCACTCGACAGAACAATCAGCTATTCAGTGTAACAGATATTTTCCTTTTAATTTCATATCATCAGAAGTTGTTTAATTCAAATCTAATCGAAGTTCTCCAACTTCAATAAGTTAATAGCTGAATGAAATAATGAAAATATTAGAAACAAGATGTTTTTAAAACTTCCACTAAATAAAATTTAACAAGAATAAAATTACTCATATGACTCCAATGAGCAGTCAAGTCAATGTCCACAGCACCTGCACTTTCCTGAGCTGTCGGAACTGCTCTGGCGTGGGGTAGTCCGGACTTCCCATACTCCTCCACAGCTGGTAAGGATTGCTAACATTATTGTCCATAAGATAGGTGACGTACACAAGTCCTGATTGACACAGTGAGACAACATGCAGACTTGAAATAAACCAATCACTGAGCCACTTAACAGAGCAGGAGTCATTAATGTTACCAAAACATTCCATACAATAAATGAAGCACCTTTCTGTTCAGCCAATCCCCTCAGGGACACCGTCACGTCATCAATTTGACTGGAGGTGCTGTTGTCGTCACTGTTGAAAAGTAGCGCAGCAGCCTGCCAGCTATCTGAGCCGCCAGGAATCGCGGGCTTGTGGCTACTGGCGAGAACTCCCAGAGTGCTATTGCTGCTTCCTGACAGATCAAAAACCTGAGCCAGGACCTGGGTTTCTCCTGGAGGTGATGGGGACAGATAACACGTCACAGGTCAAACAAGATGCTGACGACACAGACGACACAATGTGACACCTGACAGTCATCTGTGTCAGGCTGTATGCAGTGACTTGACGCTGACATGTATTAAATAAAAACTTTGTTATGATGGACTTTCTTCTTCTTCTTTTCTTTTCGACTTTTCCCCTCAGGGGTCGCCACAGTGAATCAACCTTCTCTATCTAACCCTATTCTCTGTATCCTCCTCTCTCACGCCAACTACCTTCATATCCTCTCTCACTATGTCCATAAGTCTTCTCCTCTGTCTTCCTCTAGACCCTCTGCCTGGCATCTCCCATTCCAACATCTGTCTACCAATATAGTCCCTATCCCTCCTCTGTACATGACTGAACCATCTCAGTCTGGCTTCTCTGACCTTCTCTCCAAAACATCTAACATGTGCTGTCCCCCTGATGGACTCATTCCTGATACTAGCCATCCTCGTCACTCCCAAAGAGAACCTCAACATCTTCCCTAATATTGGTGTTCAAATTTCATTTTGTAAAATACGACAAGTTATTTATATATAAAGGTTTGAAAAAAATCTGCACACCGAGAGGGCTCCAAAGTAAATATAATTTATTTTAGCATGACGTTTCGAGCCACAATCTTTATTATGGAGCCCTCTTGGTGTGCAGATTTTTTTCAAACCTTTGTTCAGTCCATATTTTTGATCCAGCACCCATCACTAGCTGGGCAGCGGATGTGTGTTTTTCATTTTTCTCAAGTTATCTATGCATGCCAACATATTAAAACAAGAAACATGACAAAAGCTCGTTTGGTTACTTTGCGTAAACTCAAAATAACAACTGGAAAGTCAAATGTTTGGGATGCCTGAGTTTGATGTCTTAGTATTTTATATCTGATAAAATACAATTTTAGGTGAGATCGACCGACGCATCCTCTGCTGTGGGGTAAACAGGGATCTCTTTTTCACCTAGCAAAGCCAGCAGGCCCATGACGGAGAGAACGGGCTTTCTGATGAGCTGAACGTGGGGTGGCTTGGTGTTGTTGACCTGGAAGCGAGCAGTCAGCGTACGCTGGCTGAAGGGATACGGGTGGTAGCTGAGAAAGGCGTTGTCATTGCTGAGCAGGGTGTACTTGATGGTGCTGTTCGGGTCAGCTAGCAGAAGATCCTGATGCTGCTGAATCACCTGTTGAGGAAAGACGATACAGGATTGTTTTCTGGGTCCAAAGCAGTCAAGGTTAAAAGACAAATGGAGGTATTTTCACTGTCCTTTCTGATCCCTGCTCTTTTCTCCAAACCAGTTTTATTATATGATATAAATCATTCATTGCTTTGTGTATTATCTAACTGGCTAATATTTCATTTTTGATCTGATTATATATAGACATATATATATAAAATGGTTAAAGCCAAAACCATTTTATTTTTGTGCTCACATTAATTAGGTCTGAGACACGATAACTCACCTTGACCACCATGGCAGCGTAGGTGGAATCTGCCCTCCACTCCAGAGGCCTGGACCAGCCCACAAGTGGGTCAGCCTCGTCGTTGTAGAGAGGCAGATGGCGGAAGCTCGGGAATCGCTCCTGGATCTCCCCTGCTGTCTGGATCTCCTGCTGAATGATGGGCATGGAGTAGCCTCCTCCCTGAGAGGCAGCAACAGAAATAATCATTTGACAGGTTAAATAAACAAGCACAATTTTATCATTATCATAATTCACGATTAAAATCATGGTTCCTGTATTTCACTCAAAGTATGAAAGCAGCACGAGAAACAGGGAGTAGAAAAATAAAGAAGGTTTAGGATTGTAAGTAGTTAGGGTCAACAGTCCAGAACAATGAAGGATGTGGAAAAGAGGTGAAGAAACAGGTTTAAGCAGGTTGGAATGGGTGGCAACGTGTGAGGGATAATGTATGATATAAGAGTTTCAGCCTGAATGATAGGAAAGGTGTACAAGACAGTTGTGAGACCACTGAGATAGTCATGTACAGAGGAGGGACAATGAATAAATTGGTAGAAGGATGCTGAGGCTGGAACTGCCAGGCAGGAGGCCTAGAGGAAGACCAAAGAGAAAATTTATGGATGTAGTGAAAGAGGACATGAAGTTAATTGTTAGTTGAGAGACGTGGATACAGAAAATAGGGTTAGATGGAGAATGTTAATTCGCTATTGTGACCCTGAAGGGAGGAGCTGGAAGGAAAAGAAGAAATATCTGCCCTCATTTGGAAAATCCCATGTCAGATTGAATCTGTCTTCAGCCTGATGAGAAGCTTACATTCTGATTTCAACAATTTAAAAATTAAATCTGTCAAATCACAGATCTTAACTATATACAGTAGTTTCAATGTTTAGGTGTTTTAGATGCTGTCATTCTCATTCAATATCTTTTACCTGATTTTATAACCATGTAAACATTTCTTGGTAATAGTCTGCATCTTTTTGTTTCCCCAAGTCCAAATTATCAGTTTTGTGCTTGATGATTTTAGGGAATGCTTTTGACTTACAAAAGTGAAAGGCATGTAATTGCCAGTATACTCCAGAGTATTTTCCCATGATTTCAAAAGCCTGTAAAGTTATATTTACTGAAGAAAACTGAAATAATTTTGTTTTTTAGGTTTGTGTTTTTCCTCATTTCAAAAGATGATCAAGAAACTATTGAAAAAAAATCGTATCAGATATTTGGTTGTTCACAGTAAAACTGTTTATCAAAATGCTCAATATTAATATAAATCTCCAACAATAATGAGACAATATTAGATGTATGTGGATATATCAACAATAACATTGTTGTCTAAAAAACATTTTGGAATATTTTGATACTAATGCCTTGGTATGACCTTCTTGTGGAGGGCAATGTAGTCGAGCCGGACCCCTGTCTCTCCGGTGAAGTAGTTAGTGCCATTGTGACAGTGCTGAAGCATCGCCCAGCAGTACGGGGAGTGCGGGGGTGAATGACAGGAGTCTCCTGGACCCCCAAACCTCAGCTGACTGCTGGCAGCACGGAGGCCCTCGGAACAAGCGTCGTAGTAATTTAAAAATCCTGAAGAAGACCACTATGTTATGAAAACTGACATTGCCATAGTCCATGTCGCTTCTTATTTTGACTTGAAATATTATATTTTTTTCTCTGAAAATAAAATATCACACTTGTAAATGAGCTGAATTAAGCTGCACATGATGAGGACATTACCTTAAAATCAGCAAAGAGAAAAGAAATTACATCTTGAAAATATCCCCAAATCCCAACATATATTATATACCTTGTAAAGTAGTAAAATACTTGCAATTAAGTGATCAGAAAGTTAAAAGAGAATGACCAGAAATATGTCGTGAGATTCATTTACAATGGAGGATATATTTAAAGGTTACATGACCGACACATTTTTATATGTTGAATTTTAAGATTTTTCCAAGATTTAATTTTATTATTTCCCACCACTAAATATTAAAGATTTAAATTTAAAAAACTGGCACAAAAAAAACAACTTTATAAAGTAATCACTGTAAATGATGTACGTATTTCAAATGACAAAAAAAATGTGTACTGTGGCTGCAGTTGTAGAGAACATACAAATCGGTCTTTCTTCATTTTATTTCACTGTGACAAAATAGACACTATGACACTAAATACACACTATGAGGTAAAAACATCCTATATTGTATTCTGGGTTTACCTTGAACTGAGACAGTTACATTGTCAAAGTCATGATTATTTGGTTCATTCCATGTTTCAAAGTTCCACTGAGCAATGGCTCCTAAGCCGTATTGATCTGCAAAGCAGAGGCAAAAAAAGACTATTAACAAAAGAAGATAACAAAAGCAGAAAAATCAATTCATTTCACAACTGCTTCATACACTGATAAGTTGTATATGGGAAAATACAGCAATATGATCTGACATTTGAGTGAAACCACGATTATTTAGGGGGTCCATTTTTATTCTGCTAAGTTTTGAAACAGAAGTGATGATATTCTGAAATGGCACATATCATTTTATCAAGTATCATAAGAATTAGAGCAGGATAAAGAACTACAGTAACACTGACAAACAAGAAACAAGGACTCACTCACCAATGTACCTTTTGGCTATCAGATATACCAGGTTTCTCAACTCAAACACTTGCGATTTGTTTTCGAAGTCATTAAAGAAGTTGGACACACTGCCCATCAGCTCGAAGCCTGAGAGCCAGTGGGAAAAAGTAAAAGACAGGATGATTTTGATGAAATTGATAGAAATGAATGGCATGATAATCATTTGCAATTGGGCTTGTTTGGTATCAATTCCCTTTTTCGAGCCCTGGAAAATGAGCTGCTTAGAGTATAAAAGAGGTCGACACTGGTCCTGTGTCAAATAACACACGACATTTTAATACTGTAAAATTTGTATTCAATTTCGTCTTAACCCTGACGATATCAACATTGGGGATATTGTGACAATACTTAGATGTGATTTTATTTATTTACTTTTTTCCTCTTCAGCTGAGTTAAAAAGCTGTTCACAAGAACTTATGAAAGCAAATGAATTAAACTGCCTCTCATTATAGAGGAGAATGCCTTATCTTAGTATTATATACATAGATATTGTAACATATATCACAGTATTACTGAACCATTTGTAACAAACACAGGAGTATTCATTCATTTATTATTTCTACCACTAATCCTGCAGCGGGAGGGGCGGGGGCAACTGAAACAGAAAAATCTGTGATTGACAAAATAAAATAAACATCTAGACAGCACGAACGGAAATAGACATGACTTTAAATAGCCTGTTGAGCTGGAACAGCACCTGGTCGGAGTCCATTTATCTGCAAGAGTTCTATCAGCTGGTCGAGTTTTGTAAAGTCATACTTGGGTTGGTCTTCAGTCTCTCTGAAAGTAAAAAGAAAAGAAAAAAATATCTACATATTTCTTGTGAGAACAGTCATGGATGCAAATACATTCATGTACTGTCAGGCAGCTGCAGTTCTTACTGTGCAGAGATCAGCTCCAGCATCCAGTGTATGCGGACCTGCTGTATCCCGCCATGGGGGACGGAGCCCAGGTAGGCCAGGTTTAGCTGCTGGTCGACGCTCAGGTCAAACAGGTCGGCTTGGGTGTGAGGGAGGGGTGGGCTGAACCACAAAGAAAAGTCCACTTTGTAATTATGGCATGTGGAGAAGAGATGAGAATGTTGAGGTTCTCTTAAGGAGTGACGAGGATTGGTAGAGTCAAGAATGAGTCTATCAGAGGGACGACACATGTTAGATATTTTAGAGATAAGGTCAAGATGGTTTGGACATGTACAGAGGAGGGTTAGTGAATATATTGGTAGAATGACGCTGAAGTTGGAATTCCTCCAGGCAGGAGGCCTAGAGGAAGACCGTAGAAGAGATTTATGGATGAAATGACGACATGCAAGTCAATTGGCGTGAGAGAAGAGTATGCAGAGGAATGGGTTAGATGATGGAAGGTGACTCCCTGTGGAGACCCTGAAGGGAGCAGCCCAAAGGAGGAGATCGGGAGCAGGAAAACACACGTTTACAGTATGTCTCACAGGTTCTAAAATGACCCAATAAAAACAGAATTTCTGAAATGTTTTATTGAACTGTGGATGATTGACAGTGGTTTTCTCTTTTATTTAAGTGCTTTTAACTGAAAACAAGTTCATATTCCTCCATGTATCTGCAAAGTTATATGAGACATTCTGTAGCAACAATATAGTTGTTACTTTATTTCAGAGGAACTTGGACAAAAACCTACCAAAATCCAGTGCTTTTCCAGAAGTGTTTAAGATCTGCCACCGGCTCCCCGACGTCCACTGTGATGACGGGGGAAGAGCCAGAAATGTGAGCGATGGGAAAAAGAATAGCAAGAACACAGAGATTTGTCCACCGCATTTCCGCAAAGCGACATGACACATCCGTCCCACAAGGCCAGAGGAACAGCTAAAAAAAACAACGCGAAGAAAACACCGAGCGGTTTTACTTGTCTAACGGCTCAGAGATCTGTCGGAGGATCCCAATTGAATGGGAGAATAATTTGTCCGAAACCGAAAAGTCGGGTTAGAGTCAGTCAGCTGACTGTGATGACGTCAGATATCCGCGACGCCGTTGTAGTTCTCTCCTGTGCGTAGGCGAAGGACCCAATGGCGACATCGAGAAGTACTAAAGCAGAAAAATGTACCCAATTGATTTAATGGTTCTCACTGTGCTTACATATATGTCACCGCAGTGAATCTACGTCCCGCATCTTAACCCTTTTCTCTGTATTCTCCTCTCTCACACCAACTAATTTCATGTCCTTCACTTTGGTCTTCCTCTTGACCTCCTGCCTGGCAGCTCCAATCTCAGCATCCGTCTACCAATATATTCACTATCCCTCCTCTGTGTATGACTGGACCACCTCATTCTGGCTTCTCTGACCTCATCTCCAAAACGTCCAACGTGTGCTGTTTTTCTGATAGACTCATTCTTGATTCTATCCATCCTCGACACTCCCAAAGAGAACCTCAACACATTCATCTCTGCTGCCTCCAGCTCTGCTTCCGGTCTTATCTTCATTTCCACTGTCCCTAAACCATACAGCATTGCTGGTCTCACCACTGTCTTGTACACCTTTCCTCATATTCTGGCTGATAGTTTTTATCACACATTACCCCTGAAACTTTTCGCCACCAACTCCAAACTGCTTCCTTCACCTTTAGAGGGTTGACCCTAAATACTTGAAATCCTCCACCTCCACCGCTCCACTTTGGTACCTCTCATTTACACATATGTATTCTGTGTTGCTGCAGCTCATTCCTCTGTTTCCTCTCCTTTCCAGAGCATACCTCCACCTTTCTAGACTTTCCTTCACCTGATCCCTGTTATCGCTACAGATCACAATGTCATCTGCAAACATCATGGACCATGGAGATTCGTGTCTAACCTCATCTTACAACATGTCCTTCACCACTGCAAACAAGAAGGGGCTCAGAACTAATCCCTGATGTAGTCCCACCTCCTCCTTGAACCTTCCTGTCACACCCACAGCACACCTCACCAGTGTTTCACAGCAGCTCTAATCTTCCTGTCAGTGTCCTAACATTCAAAGTCCCAACTCTAAGTCCCAGATTCTTGCCATTTCTATTCTCTCTCTGCTCTGCTGCTCCAGGATGGTAGTCCTAAGTTTGATTCACACGTTGTGTTTGGCATAAGTTTGACACCTGATGCCCTTCCAGGAGCAAGCCTCTGCATTTATCCAGGCTGGGGACCGGCTCAGAAAGACACTGGTTTGTGCCACCCTGAGGCTGCATTGGGCATAACACCATACTGCTGCTCACGAAAGCTGACTTCTGCTCTCAGTCAACTTTCCACTACTCTTTCCCATAACTTCATTGCAAGACTCATCAACGTCATTCCTCTATAGTTACAATTCTACAAATCTTTAGTCTTAAAAATGGGCACCATCAGACTTCTTCTGCATTCCTCAGGCATATTCTTACTCTCTAAGATCCTGTTGAATAATCTAACCAGAAACTCTCCTTCCAACTCTCCCGGACATTTCCATACCTCAGCAGTTATATCATCAGGACTCCCTAACCTAATTTGTGAAATGTAAAGATGATTCATTACAAATGATAACCATATCAGATAAATCTGAGATGAGGGATTTTAAATCAGTGCTTCCCAGTATAATTTTCCAGCCAGTATGTATCCATCATCGCCCATCACTCAAATCCTGATTTAATTTAGGGCATAATGTCTTAATTCCTCAACATTATCATAAGTTCCTTGGAGAAAATTCATGTGATTAACTTCATGTTTCTTTCTGCAATTATTTGGGATGGAGACTCTGAGTTGACACTGCCACAGCATAGATGGAATTAAGAAAATACACAATTCATTTAAATTCAATTAAAAGAAACACTCCCAACAAAGAGCTGTTAATGGGACATTTAATAAAAATAAAAAGTGGGGACAGTCAAGAAGGCATGAAAGGAAAAATTCAGATATCATTTAAAGTTCAAATCAAAGACACTGTTAAACAGCAACAGTTATACACAACCATTTACACAACCTGTACAAATATTTTTTTTTCCCGAAAAATTTGCAATTTAAATTCAAAATAACTTAAATAGGTTTCTATGTAAAAGTGCAAATCCTTATGTGTGGGATGTCTGAGTGAGACAATGATGTCAGAACGGTGCTTTGATGAGTTCACTGGCGACCGGGTGTTCAAACATCACAAGCACATTTCAACACTGAGCTATTCTGGCATATATAATGCTTTTAATGTACAGCATCCACATCTGTAGAATACCCTTGATTAATTAGGATGCCTTACATTGCTATGTATTTAAGTTTACGTCTTCTCTCATACAAATTTATATCGTAATGTCAATAAAACAATCTTAACTTCTGTGTCTGACAGAAAGCCCTTTGACACTGAGTGTCCAGTCTGGGATAAAAGCACTAAAAACAGATTGTGTAGTGTTCTGAGAGGATAATTCACGGACATTACAGCATTGCGACGACATGCTGTGCCCTTTATGATAATGTCATAGGTTAGCATTAAAATCACAGTTACTAGAGGCCATTCTATATAAGTTGAATCCAAATACAGTGGGGCAGTAGTTGTAGTAGTCCACAGGTTTTAATTTGACGGTGAATGTGGGTGTGTGTTCTTAGGGCTTAGTGATTCTCCTGTCACAATGCATGTGGGGGGAAAAAAGTCAACTACTGAGAGAAGTAACCCACGCACGCTTTTGGGCCTAACATGCTTCTGTGTTAACATGCAGCCAATGCATTAAAAGTTAAATGGATATGTCACCACCATGAGGAAGGTTTTATACAGCATATCTGCTCATGAAGCACTGGTCATCATGGACTCAACAAGAGGGGAAACTGGAAATGTGTCTCCTTAATTAAGATTTTTATGCATTGACAATACAAAAAGGAGAGAATAACAAGCATCAAGTCTTTGTGTGTGTGAGTGTGTGTGTGTCTCTAATAAAGTAACTATGACTTCTGCTCAGCTCCAGCAGCAGACTGGGCCGTGCTCTCGGGTTTAAGGATCTGGTATGTGATGAGGTACTCTGGGTAGGCCTGAAAAGAAACCAGAGCAAAATTAGCCACTAAAAGACAAGAAACAAGCTATGCAAGATTTGTTAATATTGATTTATGTATACATTTCTGATCTTTTTCTAACCTGTTTCTTGCCAAGTTTCAGGCAAAACTATGCTTACATTCACATTATTTCTTGCTGGTATTTAAGTGCTCTTGAGTAATTTAAAAATGACTAAGTATCTGATGATTTTTCTTTTTTCCCCATTAACTCTGTCAGCATATTAATGAAATAGGACACGACATTACTTTGCATAATTTCAGTCGCTGTGATTTAACAAAAGTGTATAAAGTCTCTATTTTCATTTTTGTACATACTGGAAAGATGTAAGGATGGCCAGAACAATAATCATCTAAAAAATACAACCAAAACAAAGCAAAAACAAGGAATTGAGAGGAAAAAAAGAGGGTTGGGGTGTATAAGCTAGTAAAAACATGTAAAATGATCAACAGGAATATCCTCATATACTCTATCAAAGTTTTAAGCTGTGTCAATTCAGATATAAAATAAGGTAAAAGATGATTATACAAGGTAAATGGACATAGAGAATGGATTCAGCTCACTAAATTTCTTGAATGTTGCTGTGACCTTTGCACATGAGAGCAACTTTGACCAGGATTTTGAAAATGTAACCATTTGCAAATGAAGAAAGAAAGTAATCCTTTCCACTATGTATATTTCTTTAACAATATCAAACCAATCCTCTATCGTAGGGGTTCATGCAATGGTATTCTTGCCAGCTGATATCAGAACCCCGAATATTTATGTATTACTGAAATGTCCTGTGAGAAATTTGGTTTCTCCTTGAATTTAACTTTTGAAATGGTATGGCATTTTCATATGAAACATGGTTTCTAATAGTTTGTGCATCTTTGATCAGGAATGTGTGATTACTGAACAGATCTAGAATATATGCCAGTGATTAGTGTCCTGGTTCCCAGATATTCTCCAACACTTTGCATCTTCTCCTGTAAAACAAGCTCTCTGTTTAGAGGTCACAAAGAATTGAACAAAACACTTCATCGCAAACTCTTTCCATTAATGCAAGTTGGTCTATTAATGCAAGTTGGTGCATTTTCCACTCAAAGTAGCAATAGCAATAATGTGACATTCTTCCCCTGAGATTTCAACATTACCTTCATTCCTACCAGTCTTTAATATAGTCTGTGGAATGTTATTTTTTCCTCCATGAAGCCCTTGTACAGTCTAGATATACTACATTTGGTTTGTTCTGATGAGTAAGCATCTAAGATCTCTTTTAACACCAGATCATTCCGATCCACTGTGAGATTTTTAATAACTTGGTTAATTTAGTGACGCATTTCGCAGGTACCTGAAAAAAAATCTTGCTTTTCTAGAGTGTTCTTTTTTAGTTTGGAAACTTTTAGCCAGTTGCTTATCCATTATTGAATCAAATGTTATTCCTTTGGCTATCAAGCTCTTAAATCTAAGACCCAGTTGATTAGGTTTAAAGTTAGGGTCATAAATGCACCATCTAAATTATTACGTAATTGATATTTATCTTTAATTTAATTGTGTTGCAGAATTAATTTTCAATTTTGTCCATAGATTTTGAATTTTGTTTGGGAATTCTCAAAGATGCTTATTACCCTGAACTGCAATAATTGGAGGGTCTTTGATGAGTGACATTTCAATGTCTTTCCACCTCGAATGGTAGTCTAGGTTACACAAATTTATCAGTAGTTTAATCTGAGCTGAAAAAAAAAAAAAAAAATCTTTCTAATTTGGTAGAGCCACACCTTTCTCTTTCGGAAGTTGTCATTTTTTGTAGCCTACCCTGAGGTTTTCCCATTGCCATGTGAACCTAGAGATAATGTAATCTAATTCAGAGAATTGCTTTTTAGTGAGTTGTACTGGAAGAGCTTGAAACAGAAAAAGGAGTCTTGGGAGAATGCTTATGTTTTTGGTGTTCAGCCTTTAAGTTAAGCTCATAAAAAAGGGTTAGGGTTCCATCTCTGTATATTTAGTTTGATCTTGGTAAGAACAGAGCCATAGTTTGTCTCTGCCAATGTAGAGATGTCCTTAGATATGTCCTAGATGTTTCAATGTGGTCTCATCCCATTTGAGATAGAATTTATCAATAAGTTGTTTTGATCGATAGTTTGTATCCTGCTTATATTCCAAAGGTTTCTAAAAGTTTTATTAGCCCAGAGATTGAATTAGGTGGTTCATTTCGATATATTAAAACTTTATCCAACATTGCAATTATGGGTTCTTCCCCATTTATAGATACCTCTAATGTTGCCAGATTAGCTGATCCATTTAGCCAGTGGTACGATGAACAGTGCAAAGAGAAGTGGTGAGAATCCACAAACTTGTCTAGTGCCCTGTCCTAATTTAATTGTGTCCAAAAGATACGTTTATTTTTATGCATGCCGTTGTATTATCATAAAAGGAACTAATTCCTTAAATAAATTCTTGACAAAAAACGAATCTCTCTAGAGTCTGATAGAAGAACGCCTCTCCGTAAAGCCTCTGTCAAGGCTAGTCAATGAACCTAGTAGTTTCTGTTTTTGTATGTGACTCAGGATATGTAATGAATGCCTGATGTCATGGGATTGTCTCTGCGGGGTATCTGAAGATTTTTAAATCAGGTAAAGACAACAAAAAGTTAACAGATATTCATCCTGTTTTGATGTAGACTGTAAAATCAGATACTGCAGTAAGACAATATTCAAAACACAGATATATTTGCAAGTTTGAGATAAGTCAACATGTACCTGCTCTCCTCTGTAGATGACATATTCAGCATAGGCGAGACCATTAACACTGGGCCGTCCAATCACAGAGTGATGTCCAGGAGGGGCATGAGCCATCTTCATGGCACTGAACTGCAGGAAGGACTTTCCCAGAGTTACTCTGCAGAACAGCATCTGCCTAGGATTGTCAGAGAATGGATAGTGGAGAAATTTCAGAATGACTGAAATAAAATAGAAAGACTGATATCCTGGCAAGTCAAGGTTACCTGTGGCAAAGGTAGCAGGAGCGATCTTTGTGTGTTGGGCAACCAGTGCCACCGCCAATGCCATACACATACTGATTACTCTTGGAGGAGTTTTCAGCGAAGTAGATCCCTGCCCCAAACATCCCTCCAATGTAGGCATGGCGCTCATCAAAGCCTTTGTGGATAATGGCATTGATGAATGGAGAACCTACAGGAAGACAAGGTGTCATAAAATCATGTCAAGCTGTTTCTGAAAATTAAGTCAAATGACACACGGTCCTTTAATTTAAAGATGTCTTCAGTATGAAGGTAGAGACCCACATCCGGATGATTAGCTTAGCAGAATGATTTGCAGCCAGCCACAGTCAGTCATTTCTCGGACATTACAACAATATAACTAATTGTATGGGAAGATTTTAAGTCATCCAGGTCATGGTACTCAACACTGTGGCTACTTCAACTCAGACACTACTCAGCAGAACACTTTAGAATTTGGTAACATGTTGCCTTTGAGATACTACTGATGCCAGGTTACTAATGGTTGTTTTAAGTTAAGGAGCAGGTGGTAGGTTGTTGGCTCGCAACTGCACACACAGAATAGCTTTTGCGCTCTTGTGCATCTATATTTAGGGATCATGGTAGGTTCCTTTAATGACACAGTAGAATATTTTATCCACTTATCTGCATAACACAATAAAGACGGGATGTAAATCCAAGCAAATATCACAAGACCTTCAATGGGAAAAAAAAGGGACTGATACAAACTAATGAGGGGACAGTGAGTTTGTTTACCATGGAAAAGCATGCGCTCATTGTGGTGGTTGTGATTTTCGTCCGCAATCTCCTTCTGTCGGTGAGTATAACGCTCCCTCAGCTTCTTGTTTACCACTTTCTGGATCTGTGGGCAAAGAAAGTGAACAGAGCATGTCAGTTTATCAGAGGGAATTTACATTAATGTTGACAGATTCTGCTGATTAAAAGAAAACGAAATCCCAGGATCTGACCTTTATAATGTTGTATCTACTGAAAACTCCCCCTGCATTGCCTCCATCCCTATGCTCTCTGATGGTGCTCTGCATCTGAAAGACAACATTATGGTTACATGAAATAATTAGAAATATCTATTTAGGACTAGCTGCCTTTAGTAACCCAAATAAAACAATCAGAATCAAGCTCTGACACAAACTATATATATTGCAAGTTTCAGTCTTATGACACTGTTCATTTGACAATGAGTGCAACTCACTTCCTCCTCCACAGATTGATACTCCTTGTCATCTGGTGCGAGGTCTATCAGAATGGTGCCTTGATTAGCACAGTGGAATGTCAGGTATGGGTTAGCGCCTGAAAAAAAGCACAGAGTGATATTTCCTTTAGAAATCAATACTATCAAATCACTGTTCACTACCTGAGCCCCTCCTTACCTTGTTGGCCGCCGAGCAGCCTCTCAACACCTTTGATGAGCTTGTGACGGTGACCATAGGCATTTATCCCAATCTCCTTCAGCTCTTCGTGGCCCATGTCAGCCAGCACGTCCAAAGTAATCTGCGACATGACAAGAACTTTCACAGCTGATTTCAAACTGCACAATCAGCTTCATCTACAGCTGATTTTTACACCAGGAGCTACTTGATATCAAAGTTGAATTACGTTTCTAAGAAAAGTTCTGATGAATGTTAATCATTTAAATAAAATTGCATGGTTTAATTTGTGAGAAACTGGGGTTTTCCTTCACTTACCTGTTCCCTCTCAAAAATGTCCCTCAGGTGCTCAAGGCCCAGACTCTTCAAGAACTGACTTATGTTCATATCCAGCATTGCCACTAAAATCATAACAAAAGGTTTCTTGTTTGAGAAAGAGGCCTTTGCACATCTTTATCAGCTAAAAACCCATGAATATTTGTACAGTTGAGTATTCTTAACAAATCAGTGATGAAAAAAGATGCACGTTATGGAAATTTACTTTCTCCCTCCTTGCGGTCTGTGCCTGTTGCTCCATCTGCCACCCCTGAGGTCCCAGCGGAGGCAGCAGCAGCCAGCTCAGTCAGCGGCCCGGCCAGGTTGTCTATGCTACTGGCTGCTGACAGGCAGGAAGGTGTGGAGGCAGGGGAGATGACAGAGGCGCTAACCACTGTGGCCTGGGGCTTGAAACAGCTGGGAAGAGCATCTGGGGGCATGGCATCCATGAGAAGAGCCCGAATGTCATCAGCCTGAGGGGCATATAAGATAAATCTGCTTAAAATTGACATTTTAACAAGAATATCATACTAATTTGCTTTTCAATCACAAAATGAATTGAGTTTAAAACACATTAATTAAATGTTTCACACACAAAACTACATCATAATCTATCTCTCAAAAAGCAAATGTTGTGTAAACTCCTCATCTGAAGGAGGTATTATTACCGTGGCCAGGTCCAGGGCCGTCTGGCCTTCCTGGTTCTTCATGGTGGGATCAGCTCCATGAGCGAGCAGCAGGGCACAGAGTTGTGTGCGACCCTTCTGGGCCGCCTCATGGAGGGGGGTGAAAGCCCATTTGTCAGTGGCATTCACGCATGTATTGTACTTGATCAGCAGGGCTGCAATGTCAACATGCTGGAAAATTAAGACACCAAAAAACCACATCAGAGTCAAAACCTGAGGATGGTTTTAAGATACTAGCCGAGAGATAAAATTTGTATCTTGAATTAACAATGTTTTTTTGTTTGTAGAAGTGATGTGTGCGATATGGCTGTGAGGGCTGACCCCGTATGAAGCAGCATTATGGAGAGGGATAAGGCCTCCTTTGTCTTGGGCGTTGACATCAGCCCCATGCTCCAACAGATACTCCGCCACTTCAAGGTTGTTGTAGCCAGCTGAGAATAACACAAAGGATATCAGGGGAACACTTCTGCAGAGACACACTTGCTGAAAAACTGCTTGCATGTTATGGTCCAATATCAGTATTTTGTCTGTTTGCTATACTGAATTGTAAGCAAGCAAAACAACAAAAACAAACATATCAAAACAAACTACAAAATGTATATTTTTTCCTATTTTTCGTTTCTTATTTTACCTAACTTATTCCCTTTTCCCCCTATATCTGGAAACAAATTCCTTGTTCTTTTCAAACTTGGGCAATAAAAGTGATTCTAAATCTGATTCTGATGTCAAAATTCATTGCGTGACCTACCTGCGAGATGGAGGGGGGTGGAGTTCCGGCCCTGAGTATCTCTGCAGTTTATGTTTTCAGGAGAGCAAAGCTTCTGGACACGAGCAAGGCAACCTTTTTTGGCAGCGTCCAGCAGTGCAGCATCACCTCTAAGCAGGTCCTGTATGTCTGTATCTCCGTCCTTCACCATGTCCAGCGGCATGTTGCCATCACGGTTCTTCTTGGATGGGTCTGCACCGTGCTGAGCAAGAAAGACATTGATTTGACTTTTTGTCTTATCAGTTGATGAATGAAGGGCAGAGTCATTTTCATCATAGAAAGAAAAATGATGGAAACTACAAAAGTCTCTTACTTTGAGAAGCAGCTTGCAAATCTCATATTTGCCTTTGGCTGCAGCCTCGTGAAGAGGGGTGAACTTCCACAGGTCAGCAACATTGACTGACGCCCCATGTCTGACCAACAGCTCAGCGACTTCATAGTGACCGTAGGAGCAAGCGTTATGAAGGGGAACCAGGCCACTGATAGGGAGTGAACCACAGGTTAAAATTATCTTTGTGGTATGATAGAAATTGAATGATAAGTATTAATTATATGCTGTAAGTAAAAAAGCAAAACATAGATTAAAAAATAATGACATGTAAGAGTGATTATTGAGCTCACCCCTTATCCTTGGCGTGGACATCAGCTCCGTGGTGCAGCAGGTACTCAACTACAGCCACCCTGTTGTAGCCAGCTGCAAAGTGAAGAGGGGTGGAGTGACGGCCCTCCAGATCCCGACAGTTCACATTCTGGGGGGTGCACAGTTGCTACAACAAACAGGCACAGACACACAATATGAAAATTAATTGAAAGTGACTTCATGCAATTTGACATTAGAACGACACGACAGATGCATTTGAAGGAATACTGAAAATCTGCATACAAATTTCTTCCTGATACTTTCTAAAATAGACTAAACCCCTACCCCTAATAAATTCAAAAGACAATTAAATGTTAGTGATTTATAACGCAGAACTGCTCCCTGTTAAGTTAAGTAAAATCCCTTTTTTACTTGAGTTATTTCAGATCAGTAATTGGATAAAAAAAAGGGTGCCAAAGGGAAAAGGGAAGTCATATCTGATGTTAAAAGAAATGAAAATGGAAACAGAACTCACTTGAACTGTGTCCAGATCTCCTGCTTTAGCTGCCTCGAGAAATCTGTAGTCCACATCAGAGTTACGTGTTGGAACATTTTCTGGAAGAAAAGAAAATGGCTGATTTGAACACAAAAAGTAAATCACTGTCAAACAGAAGAATCTCACCAATAACATGAATACTCATGATCAGGGTTTGAGTTAAGCAGAACAATATTTGCCAAAGGCACACATTTGTAACTCACAATATTCACTTAAAGTTTGATTTGAATAAATTCAGACAATATTTTGCTTTCATCTCAAAACAAAAAAGAAAAAAAAAACAATTCTTTGTTTTTGACCAATTATATATTCACTCATAAAAAGTGACCTTGATGAGAAAGACAGTGTGAATACCATTAAGAATCTGTTGCACAGCTTCGTTTCCCATCTGTGCAGCGGTGAAACCCTGCAGGGATACAATGGAGGGGTCCGCTCCGTAGCTCAGCAGCAGCTTGCAGGTCTGGATGTGACCAGCCAGAGCAGCCCTGTGCAGGGCCGTCTGTCCCAGTGTGTCCACTGCATTTACCTGCCATAAGAGGAGGAGACTTTGTTGATTTCCACAATCATTTTATGGGCTAACATTATTAAAATGTAACTTAAAACTAGACCTTTGCTCCGTGCTTCTGCAGCACCTCCAGGATATCATTATGAGCTCTCTCAGCAGCGACATGCAAGGGAGTCATGAAGCTGTGAGACAGAGTAGATGGGAAGATGGTCATGTTTGATCAAACCCAATGAGTAGTAATGAATGACTTCAATTTTCCATTTATGTTATTTTACTGTGTCTGACCAGAGCTTTGTCTGATAATGCTTTTGCATTTTAAAACATGTTGTAAAACTCACATTATAAATGTTATTTAAAAAGAATATTACATTAGTTTATTTTTTTACAATTCTTTCACACATCACAAAATACCCAGGGTAGGTATTTTCTTTAAATTTCCACCCACCACTATTATGACGTGTGAACTGTTTTGTCTGTAGTTGATTTGCTCTTTTTTTTGTTTCAAAATTAAAATGTGATAACTAGATGTGAACTTACTCTTTGTTTTTTTCATTGATATTGGCACCTTTACGCAGCAACAATTCGGTCACTTGCTTCCTCTTGGGGTGGGGGGAGGCCACAGCACAGTGCTGAAAGGGACAATATTAGATTAGAACAATGTCGATGAGCCAACTTTAAACAAATACTTATCAGCTTCACAGTTGTCATTATCATACAACACAGCATTAACTATTCATTTTCAATTATTATAAATATAAATTTAATTTTAAACAGTTATTTTTGCAAAAAATGTGAATCTTAGAACTCACCAGAGCAGTCTCATTTGTCTGAGGATGTTTGAAGCTGATGATTTCCAAAGCCAGTGTCTTTTTCACTTTGGCCATATCAGCTTCCCGCGCTGCTTGCAGCAGTGAGTGACCTTTGAACTCATCTAAATAAGAGGAAAACAAAACAATTTTGAGGAAATTAGGTAAATGACAAAGATTGACTGATGACAAGTGTTGTGACTTGATTAATCCATCTAACTAAAGGAAAAAAAAAAACCTGACAAATCCTTTCAGCGGTGAACTTTGTGTCAAAATGTTGTAAGTGTGAGATCATTAAGTATTTTTCGACTACCGCTGTGTGCGATTGACAGAACTCACAAGTCAGCCTCTCCTTCAGCTCTGGAGTTGGGGCCATGTCCACAGCACTCTTGCTGTGACAGTTGAGCAGGGTGGGGTCGGCACCATGGCTCAGCAGCAAGGAACAGACCTCGACGCGGTTCTTAGAAGCTGCTTCGTGGAGAGGAGTGAACTGCCACAAGTCCATGGCGTTGACACAGGCGCCATGCTGGAGGGGGAGAGTGAGCACCTTAGATAATACAGTATATGCAGAGGGAGGAAGTAACATTTGTAAAAAGTGAACTGGTTAGTCTAATTTTCTAGGTTAATGCTTATGTTTTGCATTACTGGTATAGTCCATCAACTTGGGTTCTGGAATTTTTTCAGCAAATTAAAACAGCCCTGAAAGGCTGAGTTAAATGAAATGAAAGAACATAACCAACTCTAACTCTGTATTTCTGTTAAACTGTTATTCTATCTCATGTAAACGTCAAAACTGTGTTTTTTTTCCTTGTTTCTCACCTGTACCCTTTGGTAAAATGGTTTAAATTGCTTTAGTGCACATGCTGTACTGATTTTGGATCCAATTGAATACTTTTGTTAGGTTTCAATGCCTGTCTCTTAACTATCTTGCTGAACAAATTAAAGGACAGATAAAAGTAATCAGTGTCTATATGTATGTGGTGGTGTCTCTTTTCTAACAATCCTTCAAAATGAATGAGAGGATGGCTGGGGTTTGAGAGTCAGATTAAGCACTGTAGGCTGATTTAATGTCAGTAAATAGGGATCAACAAGTCAATCTCCATGAATTTTTGATGGAACTACCAAAGGACTACAAAAATGACTGAAAAGTAGGACTTACTTTGAGCAGAAGCTCGGTGACCTCAAAGTGACCGTATGAGCAAGCATTATGAAGAGGAACCAGGCCGCTGCAGAGGACAAAGCAGCCTGATTAGTTGCAGGGATTATGACTTTAATTAGCTCTTAAGAACAAAACATCTCACCCCTTGTCTTTGGCATGAACGTCCGCTCCATGCTGAAGGAGAAGCTGAACGATGCGGACTCTATTGTAGCCAGCAGCCAAGTGAAGGGGCGTTGACTGGAAGAAAGGACAGTTTGTTAACACAGTCAGAGCTGGCTGGCTCTTTGCCTGTGCTGCCTTCGATGGCCACAGGAGCAAGCGTCTGATTAGGGCCAGAGGCAGGATGATGCGGCCGATGATGCTTAGTGAGTTGCAGATGAATGGCGAATATGATGATGCAAAGTCAATGGAGATGTGGGCAAATCCAGCAACACTGTTAATTATCAACATTGTGTGTGAAAAAAAAAGCAATACCAGTCTCATTACTCATCTAAATCATCTTCAGTCTGCTCGGAAGATGATGGGTTTTGAAAGGCTATGTACTGAATCGATGCAGTTGTTTAAGGAAAAAAAAAAAAAAAAAAAAATCAAATAAAATGGCAAAATTACGGTTGGGTCTAGATAGCTAAATCCATTTAATATTCAACCCCTGAATTAAAATCTTGTTTTTTTGCGAGTTCCACAATATGGGTTCTTCTATGTCTTGCGTGAATTGGATTAAACATTCATGCAGTGGGTTAATGTGCAGTTTCAAACCTGGATTCATAAAATGTTATCAAATCCCAACCGTAATGGGATTACAAAGAAGCGACAATAAGCAAGCTAAGTGTTTGAGAGAAAGCATCTCTTGAAGTTATTTGAAGAACAAAGCAGTTGAGTTCATATTCCAGCCAAGGAAACAAGCATTAGTCTAAGCTGCAAATCCAACTTCATTTTTTGCTTACTTATGAAGTACAACTGAGATTAAGCTTTCAATCAAGAGACATTTTCAATACAATTTTCATGCAGTGATTAAAACAAAACAAAACAAAAAAAAATCAACTGTTAGATATCAAGCCACAGTGACAGAATCTGCAGGACAAGTGTCAAATCATGGTGACATCATTCAGCGTGGGATGACACAAGCGATCAAGTCATAACCGTGAAGGGAAGAATAGCACTTGGATGACGGGTGGAATGTTCATTCAATTCTGCATTACAACTGATTCACCAGGTGGTGTGAAGAAGGCAAAAATTGCACAGACACCTATTTGCTGAACAAAATGCAGAAAGGGCAGGTTTTTAAGCATGCATGAGTGATCATTGGAAAAAAAACATCATCAATGAGTAAAATTTGACCAAAAAAAAAAAAACAGAACAAACAGAATACTGCGTGAAGAGCAACTGATTGAAAGTTGGAGATGTATGGGTGAGTGCACCGAGGAGAAGACAGATACTGACAAAAGCAGGCAGTGGACATTTTGAGCTCCTCTCCATAACCATAAGGATGAAATCGTCACCATGACACCAACCAAACGCACTCTCATGCGGAACAGACACACACGCACTCACTCACACAAACAAACATACGGAGGAGCATCAGGGTAGGATACATGAGTGACCCGTGCACCCATGATGTGCAATTAACAAGTGACAGCCAGCTAATTGGTCAAGTAAAAATAATGGATTAAAAGGAATTAAACAAAAGATCACAACAGTGCATCAATCAAGTGGCTGTTATCAAGGTCAACTTACCAGCATTTTTTGGGATGTTGACTGATCGACAAATGTTGCCAGAGTCACACGGAAAACAAAACGAAAAAAAAAAATTACAAAATGACAGTATCTGTTCACAGCAATTTTATTCTCGCCACTAAAGTCACTTAAACAAATGCTCTAGTGATGAATCACTGTTGGATTCGTCAAGACATGGTGTGAGATTGAATGGGACATCAGGACATAAAGGGTATATGGCTGGAGGGAGAGTGAGCGCTCTTATTTATTTATTCATTTATTTATTCATTCACTCACTCACTTTGCCAGTCTAACACAAAAGGCAGTACCTTCTTTTAATTGCCTCATAGTTAAATCCCAGCCTCATTCCTCACTAGGGCTCTGATTCTATTCATGCAAAAATGAAAATAAACTGCAGCTGGGGCAGCAACCAGTAAAACTTTAAAAACTGTGCAAAAAGTAAGTTAGGTGTGAATAGAACAAGCTGAGGATCATTTGATCATCGTATATTACTGTAAGTGATGGGATATTTACGTTATTGTAGACTTTGTATATACATGCATATGTGTATGCGATAGTCTTTGAGGGTCTTGCTAAAAGAAAAAGAACAACTTGTAACCTGTAAGACACAAGGTAGGTCTGGGTCTTTTTTTAAACTGGGGGAAAAAATTAAGAAATTAATACAATAACATTCTAACCTTCCTTCTTGAAAGAGGTCAGTCATTATATCTTATAATATGGTACTCAGATAAATTAGGTGCTTACCTACTATGAACTCCAATTTTATGGCTACATTTAGCCAATTTCTTGCTTATGTTTTGGTAGCTGTTTTAACATGCTCAGGTTTCTGACAGTTAAATATTGTCAAAAGAAATTGTTGAACAAAAAAGCCAGAACAAGAACTACAAATGACTGTCAAAGTCAGAATTGTCAATGCTACTTCTGTATTATTTTGAGGATGACAATTTTTGATATCCATCATACAAAATTACAGCTATTAGTCCAGCCCTGTTCTGTTAGGGTGTTGGGGGTTAAGTTACTTCTTTTCAGAAATACATTGCAGGATGAAATAAATGAAAAATGAAAAAAGCAAAGCGCATAAATTTATGTCTCAATGTATGAATAAAATGCAAAACCAATTAATTAGCCATGCTTCACACTGACATTAGACAACAACGTGCCCAGTGCATTCTACAACATGTATCCCTACATCTTTATTCTCTCATTCTGATTTCCCCCCAAAAGAGGAAAGTAACACAAAAAACAGGATGCCAAAGATACTGTATCATCCTCAATCTACACGCTGATGTGCCTTTGGCATGGATAAGTCATTAGGGGGAAGGTGAAATGAAACGAGACACCTGGCATGGGACACAGTCCAAACATCCTGAGAAACTGTGGAAAAAAACCTTGTAATGGTAAATAAGGAATAAATTCATTTTCTGGAAAACAAGTAAATGACAGGCCACTAACCTAACCCTGACTAAAAACATACACATAAAAAGACAATTAAAAAAAAAAAGGTTTGTTAGATGAAGATGCAAATGTTGTGACTTAAAGAGTGGTGTAATAGGAGGCAAACATTGATAACGAGAGAGAAAATCAATGTGAAAGTGTATGTGAAGTGAATCCGCTTTAGTCAGATGGGGGTTGGGAGAACAGCATAATTCATAGTTTGGTTCGTGTAACAGTTTTAAAGATTTCAAGTTTAGTGCTCTTTAGGGGACTGGGAGAGAGAATTTTAATGCATTTTAAATGTTTATTTTTGATTAGTGCTAGGACATGAGGACATAACACTTCTTCATTGTCGGTTTCCTCGGTGATGGCAGTTTAAGCAAATGGGTGCTTGCACACAATTGCTGTTTTATTCTTAAGCTTATTTCCCCATCGTAGGTAGGTAGTAATATATCTAAGTGTGAAAAACTCCTTACTTGCTCTCGACCACTTGCCACTGCTAGAGACTGACAGCTAAGCTAACACACTCCAAAAGTTCATTTCAAATAAATCTAAATGATACTTGTGTCTGACTGATCTGTAGTGATTTTTAAAACTAGATCTGTTCCATCCCATGGTCATCTTTTATTAAGATATGAACATACTGCGTCATGGGATATTTTCTTAAAATTCTTATCTATAGTTCCTTCATAAAAGTGAACTGCAACAATGCACAATATGTTGTATCAGAGGTGTTAGAAGACATCTGTTTGGCATTTAATGCCGACGTACTACTAGTACTTACCTTCCGGCCATCACTAGCATGACAGTTGACATTTAAAGGAGTCAGCAGAGCCATCAGCTTTTCTTCATTTCCACTCCTGTAATTACAAAATTGGAAAGAGAACCTTCATCAAAGGTTATTCATTAAAAATGCCACTATACTGATGTGTAATTAAGAGATCAGATCTTGTGATTCTAATTGTTACAAAGGCTTTTTAAAATCAATCAACTGAAGGTCCAGCAGCGTTTCATATCTTAATAGCTGCATTAGGTATAAAAGGCTAAAATAATCTATAAAAGCTCAGAAAAATATTTGTCCACCAAGACAGATGAAGGGATGAGTTAGAGCAGGGGCCTGATATCATGCCTTGCATCAGGACTTAAATATCAGCCAGGGAAATAGATTACAAGCAGCACTCGTGTAAAAAAGGAGAAAATCTAGATCATAGTGTAATAAAAATATCTGTTATTATGGATGTGACATTGAAGCAGCAATAATGTAGTCAGGTAAATTGATGTGGGTCTGTCTGTGCAATTGCAAACCTGTTGTCATGCAATTCTCAAGTCACAGGGAAATAATAATAGGTTTGGCTTGGAGGTAAAGGGATAAATGCTTACCTTGCTGCTTCCAGGAGCTCATCCTTCTTATATTCACCTGGATGAAAGAGTAAAACATTGAAATTAACTGAAAACATGCTATACTGTAGAATTCAAGAGTGGGGTTTAATTTAAGGTCTGATCGATTAATCAGACTTTCCCAGATGTTTCATTATTGGCACTGATATGAAAATTTCCATCTCCATATTTGTGTAAAATATGTAACCATTTTGTTTTTTCAACTATCATTGTTTTATGTTGACATTTGTTAGCATCTAGCTTTTGATTGTGATGTCAATGCCAACCATATGATAAGGAATGTAAACAGATTCATTGGTACATGACAAATTCCCATGTCTGTAAAAAATTTAAATCTCAACCAAATATTTTTGTGACTTCTGACATGAATATTTGTTAATTTCAATGTCGGATTTTAACAAACATGCTTGCACTTTTACAGCTTCTTTTACAGCCAACTCATTTTACTCAGGACTTGTGTCCTCAAAAAAACCTTTGATATTGGAATATTTCACTTCCAAATAATTACAACTAATCGGTATTGAGCCAAAGGCTAAATATGAGAGGTTAGTGACACTTGTTAGATTTAGTAAATATGAATTATAACTTCTATGTGTAAACAATATTTTGGCATGCGACTTGGAATGTTGTGTATCTACAGAAATAGTCTTGATTTAGCCCCCTGCTGATGCCACACATCAAAACAGCAGGCTAAATCCTTAAAACTAAAGTTTGGGCGTTGAGAAGGACTGACCAGTGAGCACGGCCTTGGCTGAAGGGTCAGCTAGATCCAGAGCTGATTTTCCATCAGTGTTGCGGATGTTGGGATCAGCTCCATGCTGAAGTAACACTGTGTGACAGAAAAGGACATCTTAATCCTGCTTCTGTCTGTGAAATTTGTTTTCAGAGCAATAAATACATTTTAACTTAATGCTGTAGTTTTACTGCCATCCATTAATGAATAAATATTTGCAATCCAGCCAATTGCTTACAGTGTAAAAAAATTTAACCCAATTTCAATCCAATGTAAAATTACTTCAATGTTTTTACAATAAATGGGTGATGGTCTCACGTGTGGAGGAGGGTGTAAAAGTCATTCTTACCAATGCAGACATCTATTTTTCCCTTAATTGCGGCCTCATGCAAGGGGGTGTAGTTCCAGTTATCTCTGGCATTGGGGTCTGCACCCTGACACAACAGGAGGCTTACAACCTCTGCATGGCCAAAAGAGCAGGCGTTGTGCAGGGGTATGAGTCCTCCATCATCCCTGGCGTGCACATTTGCTCCTGTCTGCAACAGATGCTCTACCACATCTTTTCTGCCAAATCCTGAAATAAAAAAATTATGCATAAATAAGTCTTACATTAAGTTCATTATGGGGGCGTAACCATGTCGTTAGTTGGGTAGCAACAATAGTACTTAATCTTCATGTGTATGAATACGTTTAACGTAAATGTTTAGATTGTTTCAGAAAAACCCAAGAGCATTGCCACTGTATTCGAATAATGAATTAAACAATACAGCCAGGTGAATACATCAAAAGTAATTTGAATAATATTGTATTCTATGCTATTGTGGTAACCGAATGAAATCCACTCTGCAGTAGCTCGGTAGCTTTTCAGCAGGGGAGTTGGACTAAATCTTTCTTGCTGACAGTACCTCAGTATGCTAATCAGCCTGTATCGGAAATGAGCGTCGCACAAGCTAGTTAGCGCATCAAGACTACACACATAACACATTGAACGTCACCGTTATCAAACCGACAAAAACCCGATGAAATCACCAAAAACAGCTTACATTAGCCGAATAGAAAGCGAGTCGTCATAAACGTTAGCTTATCTTCAACAACACCTTACGGCTGCTAACATAACCACATTAGCTTGTTTTTGTCGTACCCGCAGCGAAATGAAGCGGAGTTGATTTTCGGCCAGCCATGTCCTTCGCATTTACATTCACCGAATCGACAAGTCTCTTCACTCTTGATACATCTCCGTTGCGACAGGCCTCGAACAGTTCTCTGAAAGCCCCCCCGATGCCGCTGATCCCCTCAGTGGGACTTGTAGCTCCGGAGCTGGGGCTAGAGACGCTGCTGCTGCCGGAGGTTGTCGTTGTGGAGCTGGCGCTGCTCGCTAGGACCGGGGCCGATATGTCCGGGGAGGCCAGAGCCGCCTCGATCCCCCCGCTGCATTCCCTCTCGGTCTCCGGAGGTCCGACGGACGTGGTGAGCAAAGCCATCGGTGGAGTAGCTGGAGGAGCACCCGAAATCGAGCTGTTTCTTGGCGGAGACTGTATCGCGTTTTGCTGCTGTTGTTGCTGCGAGGACCTTCGAGACACCGCCATTACAGCAGCTCACAGGCAACAATAAGAGCTGTTCCTCCTTTCCGGTGAAAGTGGTCGTGTTTCCTGTCAGCTGTTTATTCTCAGAGGACGCCTGCTCTGGAGAAAATCGGGTTTATTAACAAACAGACGCGTTACAGTCCGCTTTCCCGTACATGTTCTCGACATTAGTAAGGAAATCGCCGAGGAAACTTTACATTTACATATTTCATGAAGCCATTCATTTGAACTCTCAGACTCGAAGCCGAAGAACATTACAAGCGGGGTCCATAGGGGTGCCGACAAACAATACGACATAACTGTTGATTTGTTGCAAAAAATACTTACTAGTTGTCTTGTCGATCATGAACTTTCGTTAGTCTTTAAAATAAGTTGTACCTTTTGAATAGCCATGACAAATATTTACTCACATGACTCTTAAAGGACACATATTACCACCACGGTCACGTTTGTGGTCTATTTACAACTGCGTGGTTTACGGATTTCTATGTATCAGCTATTTGGCGAGGAAATATTGTGCGTTCATCAAGCTGTCCCTCTGTTAAGTAGTTTTGATTGGCCGAACTGCCCTGCCCTGCCCCGCCCTTTCAACGGGTTGCTGGGCTTTGATTCAACGTGACAGCGGACATGGACGGGCTTTGGCGTCACGGAGGGTTGAAAACTTTAAAAAGCTTGTAAATCTTATTGAGGCAGCATAAAAATTGAACCGGTGGTCTACCTTTGTTTGACTGTATGGAGGCATGTCATGGGACCCTGTGACATACTTGCCTGTCCTCCCATTCCTACCAAACATCTGTTACAGTAACCCTGGTTAAGTAATTGCATGTCAAGCAGCTCAATATTCTGTCTGTATTCATATATTTCTTCTGCTTCTATTCCTTTCAACCTTCTCCATCTAACTCTATTCTCTGTATCAACCAGGCAGTTCCAATCCCAGCATCCTTTAACCAATATATTCACTATCCTTCCTCTGTACATGACCGAGCCATATCAGTCTGGCTTCTCTGACCTTCTCTCCAAAATATCTAACATGTACTGTCCCTCTGATAGAAGAGAACCTCAACATCTTCATCTCTTTAACCTTCAGTGCTGCTTCCTGTCTTTTCTTCAATGCCACTGTCTCCAAACCATACAGCATCGCTGGTCTCACCACTGTCCTGTACACCTTCCCTTCCATTATGGCTGATATTCATCTATCACATAGTACTCGTGACACTTTTCTCCACCCGTTCTAACCTGCTTGAACCCGTTTCTTTACCTATTTTCCACACTCCATTTCTCTGGATTGTTGACCCTAAGTACTTGAAATCCTCATACTTCTTGATCTCCACTCCCTGTAGCCTCACTGTTCCATCCGGGTTCGTCTCATTCACACATATATATTCTGTCCTGCTGCGATTGACCTTCATTCATCTCCTTTCCAGAGTATACCTCCACCTCTCAAGATATTCCTCAACCTGTTCCCTGCTCCAATGTCATCTGCAAACACCATAGTCTATGGATATTCCTGTGTAACCTCATCTGTCAGCCTCAGAGCTGATCCCCGATGAAGTCCCACCACTACCATGAGCTTCTCTGTTATACTTACAGCACACCTCACCACTGTCAGCATACATGTCCTGCACCAGTCTTGCACCTAGGTCTAGAAAGGCACAATGCAGCTTCCTCTGACCTTCTCTGTACTTTTTTATTTTTTACTAGTATTCAGCTTCCCATAACTTCATTGTATGGCTCATCAACTTTAGCCCTCTGCCATTACTGCAATACACCATCACACTTCTTCTCCATTCCTCAGGTATCTTAGGCATCTTCTCACTCTCAAAGATCCTGTTGAATAATCTAAACAGAAACTACAGCTACTTCTCCTAGACACTTCCATACCTCCACAGGTATATCAGGACCAGCCGCCTTTCCACTGTTCATCCTCTACAATGCCCTCCTCACTTCACTTCAACAAATCTACTTTGTGGTCAACAAATCACCTCTTCTACCCTCTTTCATCAGCTCTTCTAAGTAATCGTTCCGTTTTCCCGTCACTCTCTAGCATGTCAAGACATTTCCCTCTCTATCTTTTATCACCTGAACCTGCTATCTCTTTTTTTTTTGACAGTATAACCTGTATAAATCACTCTCTTACCGTCCAACCAAGGATTGCACGCCTTTTGATTTGCCTTTGCTACGTCTATCTTTAACTTGAGATGCATCTCCTTGTCACCATGGATGAACCATGAGCAACCGATGGTGGCGCTGGCCGTCTACGAGCTAGGTTCAGTGTCTTGCTCAAAAACACTTCGAATCACTAGGTGTTTGCTACGCCGCCCCAAAGTGATGTTCCCTGACCCGGAATTCGAACCCGGGCTGCAGCGGCGAGAGCGATGATTCCCAACCAATAGACCGCCTCTTCTCTCTCTGCCTCTGGGCTCGTCTTCTTCAGCTCCTTCTCCGACCCACAGTAGCCAAACCCTGTTCGTAGGGTTTGATTCACCTTTTGTTTTTGGCACAAGTTTTAAGCTGGATGCCCTTCCTGACGCAACCCTCTGCATGTGGGACCGGCCCAGAGAAACACTAGCTTGCCCCCCCCAGGCTGCATTGCCTATATTCATATAGCTCTTTATGCTGTATATGTATTATATTTGTCTTTTTTTTTCAATACACTGTTTTGTTGGACCAAATATTAACTTGCATTATCTGCTGTGGTGTTGGAACAATATATTTTTGCCGCTGTGGCACAATTTAAAGGCCATTTTAACTAATCAGTCTGGTCCACTGTCATGCATTGGTTTCCCAAGTCTGATGTTCCTCCATCACTGGAAAAGTAATTTAATTTCATTACATAAACCTTGGTGTGATGGTTAAGTGGTTAGCATTCTGCTCTCACAGAATGAGGATTCCAATTGAGCATCTGTGTGGAGGTTAGTGTCCTCTACCCTTTCTCCCCGAGCCTTTCTCCTGTCCAAAAATTTATCTTATTTCCCCTACAAACATTTTTTTCCCACTGCTGTCAAACACATTGAAATTGTAAATAGAAAAAAAAATGTATTCCATTGTTTACAAGCTTTATTTCAGTGACTACACAAAGTTTTAAACATATATATTTCAGAGTCAACAAAATACAACTTTTTTAAACCATAAAACCAAGAAGATAAACAAATGTCACAATGGAAGTTTAACAACATAAGCTGAATGTAACAGGAACAGCATCTAAAATATGGAAACTAAAATGTGAACTTAATAAGCCTTTTTCAATCAAGCATCTCCCTTTGTGACAACAATTTCGATCCTGTGCTTACACTACCACAATTCACATTATCACCAACACAATAACCCCAAAGAGCATTACAATAAAGACCTTGAACATCATTCCTACCTGGTGATGCTGCTTTCAAGCATTGTTGAGGAACAATAGTAAATTATCAATACTAATTAAAAAAAATGAGTTACTTGTCATTCAGTTTTTATCACCAGGTTTTCACTGCACGGCCGTTGCAATTAGAGAGATTTTGCTTTCCTGAGTCACAGCTGCAAATCAAAGGAAGAAGAGCTTGTCCGATAGCTGGATGGCTGGCTCTGAATGCAAATGCTGGCCAGTCAGGAAGGCCAGTCTGTGGGCGTACTTGCACGGCGCTGGAACACGAATGGCACCGGGCCAGTTCCAGTACAAATGGCACATCTTGAAAGTCAGTCTGATGTGGAACCAAGTAAACATATCAAAATTGTGTTCTGGATTTGGAATTGTTGACATATCCCAACATATACAAATCTATAAATATTTTTTTTTTTTAAAGAAAAGGTCTCGAATTGGGGTCTGCATTGTTGTCTGCATAAACTCAAAAGACCAATCTGACTTTCATCAGTCCAAAAAGGTTTCTCTATTTCTCTTTATCATCTCTGGGATCACACCTTGGGCTGGAATACCTGTTCACAGGTGCTAGAAGTAGGTTGACTTGTTGCCACACAGGTGTTAAGCAGTTCTCATCTACACTTTTTGGTTAAAATGAATTCAAGGTGAAAACAAAATAACCTTTTGTGTAGCCAATGGAATGTTATGTTGATCAGATATCTGATCTTAATGGCCATCTGTACTTTTGTTAATATTAGATTTAAAGAACATTCATGGACTTGTGTTGTGTACATAATTACTGAGGCAACCAAAAAGCTACTTACCATCTCTAAAATGTCCAATACCCACTGGGATTTTGTTTTCTACATCTCTGACCATAGTTTAGGTTAGATGACACTTAGAAGTAAAGGCTAAAATGCATAATGATTACCTTTGCAAATGGTCTGGGGTGAGGTTTGCTGTGTTGTACAAACATATGAAGTGTGTGGGAAGTCCACAGCCCTGGGAAATGTGATGTGGAATCAGAAAGAAATCCACCCTGAAAGGGAGAGCAAGAGAAGATAAACATTAAGCTAAATCATGAGGAAAAGAGTATTTTTTGAAACTCTGGTTTCTTTTATCAAAGCACGGATATTTTTGATCTGCATTTTGTTGATGTACACAACGCAGCCTCAGGGCGGCATGGGCCAGTGTCTCCCGGAGCCAAAGTGGGAGGGGGGGGGGGCAGCGTCTCCCTGAGCCGGTCCCAAGCCAGGATAAATGCAGAGGGTTGTGTCAGGAAGGGTTGAAATGTTGTTAGTGGCTATGCCCCAGAGGTAGGATGTGAGTTACAGGAGAAGGAGAAGTTCTGGAATGAGTTAGATGAATTGATGCAGAATATCCACAGAAATGAGAGAGTGGTAATTGGGGCAGACTTCAATGGACATGTTGGGGTAGGTAATAGAGGTGATGAAGAAGTGATGGGTAGGTTTAGTATTCAGGATAGGAATGTAGAGGGACAAATGGTGTTAGACTTTGCAAAAAGGATGGAAATGGCTGTAGTGATACTTTTTTCCAGAAAAGACAAGAACATAGGGTAACTTATAAGGGCGGAGGTAGGAGCACGCAGGTAGACGACATCTTGTATAGATGAGGTAATCTGAAAGAGATCAGTAACTGCAAAGTAGTGGTAGGTGAGAGTGTAGCCAGACATCATAGCATGGTGGTATGTAGGATGAATCTAGTGACAAGGATGATCAAGAGGACAAAGGCAGAGCAGAGGATAAAGTGGTGGAAGCTGAAAGGGGAGGACTATTGTAAGGACAGACAGAACAATAAGTAAGGAGGGACAGTCAGGAGGGAGAGAATGATTTATACAGGTTGGCGAAACAGAGAGATAGAGACGGAAAGGATGTACAGCAGGTCCGGGTGATTAAGGATAGAGTAGGAAATCTATTGACAGATTCTGGAAGAGTGATGGGAAGATGGAACGAGTACCTTGAGGAGCCGATGAATGAGGAAAATGAAAGAGAAGGAAGGGTAGAAGAGGTGACTATTGTAGCCTACAAAGTAACAGAGATTAGTAAAACTGAAGTGAGGAGGGCATTGAAGAGAATGAAGAATGGAAAAGCAGGTGGTCCTGATGATATACCTGTGGAGGTATGGAAGTGTCTGGGAGAGGCAGCGGTAGAGTTGCTGTCTTGATTATTCAACTGGATCTTAGAGAGGGAGAAGATGCCTGAGGAATGGAGAAGAAGTGGGATGTGCCCTTTTTTAAGAATAAGGGGTGCGTGCAGAGCTGTGGTAACTATAGAGGGATAAAGTTGATGAGCCATACAATGAAGTTATGGGAGAGAGTAGTGGAAACCAGACCGAGAGCAGAAGTCAGCATTTGTGAGCAGCAGTATGGCTTCATGCCTAGAAAGAGTACTACAGATGCAGTATTTGCTTTGAGAATGCTGGTAGAGAAGTACAGAGAAGGTCAGAGGGAGCTGGAAGTTGAATACACGAGTCACAACATGCAATTTTTTTCCCCCCACCTGTAGGCATTTTTAAGTGAGAAATAAAAAGAACTGTCTCAAAACATTTGCAATAGTCTTGTTTGAGTATACTTTTAATTGGTTGACCCTAAATTTTGAAAACATTTATATTGACAACATACCTTCTCTCCCACGCAACAGATCATGTCTTGGGCAGATAACAACTGCCATTTATAATAATTATCAGTATCATTGCCTTCCTATACTACAGCCTCAGCTGGCAACACACATCCATTAATCTCTATAAATATCAAATTAACAAAAGGCAAAGGAAAGCATTGTGGTTTCTGTCTGTCTTGAAAGAAATTGAACAACCATGCAAGAAAATTAACATGGAAGATCAATGTTATTGTAACATAAAGTTTTGCTCAAGAATCTTTATGCTCAGAATAAGACATACAATTGTTTCAAGTGCTGACTTATGCCTGCTGGCAATTATGTATAGTCCAACTTAAATATTCCCTTCTCATGATCCTTTGCTTATTTTGTGCCCGTTTCATTCATCCATCTGCACTGCTGTGATAACCAAAAATACTCTCTTCAAAAGTTATTTCAACAAAGTGAAAAATTAAAGAACTAAAATCAAGTTCATACATTCCAATGCTAACTCCAAAGCTCCGGCTTGGATAGCCTATGATATTTAAAACTGGAGTTGAAGATTGTTTCAAATGTACAAATGACCTGGTCTCAATTGGTACAGGAATTCTAATACATTTAAAAACACCAACTAGGCCAAAAATATGAATTTCTAAAAAATGTGGAAGTAGGACAAGTTGATACAGTAAGACTGACCGGTCTTTACGAGTGAGAGTATGATCCAGAACTGTTCCTGGTGGTGGTGAGCCAAACTTGCTGCCAGCCTTGGAATAAATGGTGGTGCTGATGCGCTTTTGGACAACAATGAAGACCAGCTTGGGCTCATAGCTGGGGAATGTCTCAAAACATTTGATCAGCTGTGGAATCTCAAACTGCTCGACCATCAGTAGCTGACCATCTGATACACCATCCCGATACACTACAATCTTTTCTGGCAGGTTGTGGTTCACCTGTGCAAAAGAAGATAAAAAGGTATTTGATGAAATTGTCCTGTTTTCACTTAAATAATTGTGCTCCGCATGCTAATATACTGTACAGTTGTCTGCACTAGAATGGCACATGTATTTTTTGGTCATCCAGGTAACACACCAATATTACATGTAAATATCCAATATGAACAGTATTTAATAACATTGTAGTAAATTCATGCTGATGAAATCAGATCAGCAATCATCACAAAACTTTTTTGAAGGTATTTTGGTCCGTACCAATTATTCGGTTATTGCATTGCTTCATGACTGTATTTTTCAACGTAAAACTAACATAACGAAAGACTAAGAGACAGGAGGTAACCCTCATCAAAATAAAATGCTAAAGTGCTATGATTGACCTAACTATAATACTTTCGTAGTATTTACCTCATAGTACTTCTGCAGAGCAGCCAATAAACATACTCTAAAGCCATTGATGATTTCCTCTTTAGGTGTCTGGAAAATTACTCTGGAATACCAACGAGTCAGTGTGCTAAAATGGAGCAATCAAAGAAAAACACAGGCTTATAACAGATATTCCAACAAAAGCAAAAAAAGGAAAAGAATATGTGTAATAAGTTTTTTTTTTTTTTTTTTTAAACAATCACTTTGTAACAGGCAAACAAGTGATATTTATTTTAAAGGTTTCAAATGAACTTGCAGAGAGTGCAACACTGTAGTATGTTCAAACCATTTACCTGTTTACACTTGCAACAAAGCCAATGACAGATCGGTGAGCCTTTCTGGTGTTATGATGAACGTCAACTCCTACCACCATTAACTGTTTCTGATAAAAGTGAAACAATAATTAATTGCTTAACTGCACACAAGAATGTTACATTATTTTCACAATGTACACTTTAAGTATTAACTTAAAAATTCCATTAGGTCCCATGTAAATATTTGATATTTCTGTGTAAGAAAAGCTTTGACTTACAGTACATGTCATTACATTTCATTGACCCACTTGAAGACTGTGATCCTAAACAGTTTTAAATTGATAAAACATTCCAAAGAAAAATATCAAGTGTGGGTATTCTTGTAATGCTTTCGGGACTATGTTCTTTCTAAACCACAGCACTTGAAGAATGGAGCTTGAAAAGACAAAAACACAATCAAAATATACTTTTAGGATACAGGAGCAAAATTGGGAAAATTGCTGATATGTGCGAATGAGAGTGTTTTTTTCGTCTGTCTACATATGTAGCATGGCAATTGACTGGTGACCAGTCCAGGGTGCACCCCGCCTCTCACCCGATGGCAGCTGGGATAGGCTCCAGCATCCCCTGCTACCCTGAATAGGATAAGTGGTAGACGATGGATGGATGGATGGATATGGGAGCTTGCAGCATCAGAATTGCATCATTAATCTAGAAAATCCTAATTTGATGGTTTTTACAATCATATAACAGAAAACTGTTTGATAGTTGATAGATGGTAGATAGATGATAGATAGTTGATAGTTGTTAGATAGTTGTTTCAGTTGAAGTGTCAGAATGATAGAACTATGATTATCCTGTCTACCTTGAATTAAAATAGATCGATCAATAGTGTAAATACATATTTTAAAAAGAAAACAAATTACATGATTAAGACATCAAAATTAAAAATTTTAGTTAAATATTAAAATATATTATTAAATATTAAAAATCTAAGTTATATATTAAAAACAAAATCAGAACTTAAAGAGACATGCTTTCTGAGATGATCCTTAATGACACTGATGCTTTAATTGATTTCACAATATTGCAAAGCTGCTTTGACAACACAGATTTGCACCTACTGTTTCATATTAGCTGTGACAATGAAAAAATCTGTTTTCGATTAGTGACCAGGGTTACATGACCAAGTGCAATTCAAAAAAGGTTTCAAAATTGATAACTTACTCAAGAAAGAGATAATATTAACCGCCAGAATAAATTATACTTAAATATTTGAATTTGGATTTTCACAAGACCTAAAAAATATTTTCAGTTGGATTATTACTTACTCACCAAAGTGAGTAAGCTTTCCCTTTTGCAATGCATGATACCCACCAAAGGAACATTGACAGTCCAGAGCTCTCCTCCTAATTTGCTATTCATTTGCAGGAGTATCTTCTGGGCAATACTCCTTAACTTGTGATGCTGGGAGATGGTCCGTACATTGATTGCCTAACAAAAGTAAGCATTATTAAGAAAAACAAAAACAAGAATGAACACATAATCCTATTTATAGCATTTAGATGGATATTGCACTCTTGGTACGAATGTTCATACTTTATCAGGTCTCACTATTCTATCATTTAATATTCAAAGAGTCCAGATATATTACTGGAAATCAGTCTGGCAGAGGAGTAAAATACTGATTATGCTTGAGGAATAGTTTTCCTGCAATGACCAATATTCCAAGCTTTGACTGACTACCACTTTCACATACACAAGATGATCAATTCATCCACAAAATGATGCAAGTAGTAACAAGGCAGTTGTTAATGTCACCCTCATGACAATCTGTATAACAGAGCATAAGCTATCAATTATTAGAATTTATAAATAAATAAATGAATTACTCCAACTTCTCTTAGAAGTGATTTTAGCAGTAGGGTGTCTGTGACACTGCTGACAAGTTGATCAAAGCCGATTGACGTATGTATCAGTTGGCTTTGATTGTTGTTTCTTCGTCATCATGTCTATGGCTGGGTGTGAGAGTCAAATATCCGATGAATATGGTAAGCTGGTGGATGCAGTGTGATGCTGGGGACAAGACTGAGTAGGAAACCATGGCTCCTGCCATTTGTGTAGCTGTTACTTGAACCACCTAGCTACATATTGATGTAGACCAAGTACATCCTATCACAGAGTCTTCCCCAAAGGCAGGGGCCTATTTAAAGAGGATAAGGTGGTCCCGTCCCAATGCTAAAATGGTTAAGGAATGGTTTCAGCTGTCAAGTTGACCCCTTAAGTCTCCATATCTTAGTCCAACTAAGCAGAATGCTGTGGTCTGGACAAACAAGTCTGATCCATGAAGGCCAAACATTGAAACACACAGTACTTAAAGGATCTTCTGCCAATGTTTGGTGCCAGATACCACAGCACTGCTGAAGACATTTACTGGAGTCAGTCTCGATGGGTAAACTGCTGGTGTAGAAAGGGAAACCTGAACTATACAAAGTATGTGGTTATTATGTTATATATTATGTTTTATATATATAAATACACACACACACACACACACACACACACACACATATATATGTATGTATGCATGTATATATATATATGGATACATATACACAAATATATACACACATATACATATATATACATACATACATACACACATGCATGCATACATACATATATATGTATATATATACATATATACACGTATATATACATATATATACACATATACATATATACATATATACATACATATACATACACACACACACACACACACACACACACACACACACACACACACACACACGCACACGCACACACACAAATCTTCGATTGAATGTAGGGTCCGTGAGGGTTTTAACGTCATCCAGGTCATGGTCAAATCTTGTCAAAATCATCTACTTTAATTAACCGGACTTGATTTTCATCCCTTGACACAAAAATGTACGATTATAACCAAATGTTTCCTTTACAGAGTGTACTCAGTGGGATACAGACTTACGAGAGAGTTGTATTAGTATTTAACAAACTCCTTTAAACAGGTGGCAGCTGGTTATTTGGGTAAAAGTGATCAATCAATTAAAATGCATTTGATTAACACATTCCATGCAACACTGCTGAGTTGATATCATCATTTACAATACTATAACTATTGCTAACATCATTGACCTTCATGGCCAAAATCTAAATCATGGTCATCCATGAGGACATTTAAATGTTTTGCCATATTGGGGGAGTTCCCTAGGAGCATTAGATAGGTATTTTCTTAACGAGATTGGGTTGAACAAACATAATTACATCATCTACGGACAGACATACCTGAGAAGGGATGGGGCATTTGACACAGCACAGTTTCTTGATGGCACTGTAGAGATCGTCTCTATTGCCAACTATGATGCAAACTACAAGCTGCATATTTGGCTAAAAAGAGACAAGAAATAAAAACCTGTGTGGGATAGAAGTAACACTATTCTTGATTTGATGTTAACAACAAAAAAATGAAAACTTTGAAATGGCCAAAGTCTGAAGTTAGTTGTACCATTTTATAATAAAATAATATGAACCAACTTTTCTGTGAACGAGTAAAAATTAAAGGGTGTATCACACCTTGATTACTTTATGAGCAATCAATAGACCACTAATGAGTGCTATTGGCTAAAAATGGCTATTTTTACCAAAATAATGTTTGAATATGTATATTTACAACACCATTGATATAATGAAAAAATAAAAACTGAAAAACCATTCAATAAAGTCGATGGGGAGTTCACTTTGAGAAAGGGAGAAAACAGGTTAGATACTTTTAATGCTGAATTACATACCATAGATTGTTGAAAATGAAAAAAATGTGTGCACAGTTGAAAAAGTCTGCATTTATGATACACAGTGGGTCACAGGGATCAGCTGATAAATTACTAGCAGTAGTGATTACTAGTGACGGCCAACCAATTTCGCCATACCTCACAAATGACCTGAGAATGGATGCTCTTGATGTATGTTTCTGTTCGATCATCTGTCAGTTCCACACGAATGGGACGCTCCAGTCTCATCCCGATAGGCCCTGCCACCTTGTTAAATGTAGACAGCAGCTCTTCAGCTTTCTCTGCACAGCGTCGTGGATAGAAGAGTGCCCAGATGTTCAGTGGAATCTATATATTAATGGATCAGTCAGTGGAGAAAAACAAACAAGAAAATCAGCAACCAAACATGGCCAAAGTTACAAAATGGTGAATAGGAGAGAGATTGAGGCAAAATATGAATTTGTAAATTAACCATTCAAAGATGAACAAATATAAGAAACTGCACAAAGCTTAATGTTGAGTTGAACTGTACTGTTCTTGTTGGAGTGATGAAAATATAGTGCATTCTTCAAAAGAGAATCAGGGTTTGTCTCACAACACTTACAGAGCTGATTGAGGAATCTCTGACCACCTCTCTGGACCAAGATGCATCACCAGCTGGGGCATATGATGAGGACTGCAGATGGATGGTTTCAAAGGGCAGAATTCTCGCTTGAATCTAAAGGAGAGAAAAAACACAAACACAGTGCGTTGTTTTAACTGCTGGTGTTGATTTGCTCTTTGCTTTGTAAGAGTAATATAACAAGAGACTTTGCCCACTGTGCAGCCTTACCAGCAGAATTTCTGTGCCAATTTCGAGGCCCCATTGACTGAGCTCCTTCACACTCTCAGGGTTGGAGCTAATATTCTTTAAAAGCTGCTTTACTGAGTAGGTGTGCTGCTCACTACTCATATTGATGTGCATCATTAGGTCCTATATTACAAAGAAATATACATAAACATCATATATCATATATAAACATAATATATATAACATCATACATATACTGCTGCTATATTGCTGCTGCAAAACCCGAATTTCCCTTATGGGGATCAATAAAGTATTATCTTATCTTATCTATACACACACACACAGTTTAGAGAGCATGTTTCTGATATTCGTTCTGTGTACATCATGGTTAACAACCAATGAATCATGGAGACTGTGATAATATAAAAAAATTACCTTCTTTGCTATGAAGTCCTTCCTCATTTTATCAGGGATTCCAGTCATGAAGGAAAGCTCTGGTACTAAAAGGATCTCTCCAGTAATTATCTGTTGCAAGAAATCATGACAAGTAGATATTGCGTAAGGTAAAGATAGAGGTAGCAAAGGCAAAACAAAGAGCATACAATGACTTGTATACGCGGTTGGGCAGTAAGGAAGAAGAGAATGATTGCTACAGGTTGGCAAAACAGAGATAGAGATTGAAAGGATGTACAGCAGGTCCGGGTGATTAAGGATAGAGAGGGAAATGTATTGACAGATTCTGGCAGGTGGTCCTGATGAAAGGCAGGTAGTCCTGATGATATACCTGTGGAGGTATGGAAGTGTCTGGGAGAGGCAGCTGTAGAGTTTCTGACTAGATTATTCAACAGGATCTTTGAGAATGAGAAGATGCCTGAGGGATGGAGAAGAAGTGTGATGGTGCCCATTTTTAAGAATAGGGGGGATGTGGAACTGTGCTAACTATAGAGGAATAAAGTTGATGAGCCATACAATGAAGTTATGGGAAAGAGCAATGGAAATTATACTGAGCGCAGAAGTCAGTTTTTGTGAGCAGCAGTATGGCTTCATGCCTGGAAAGAGTATTACAGATGCAGTATTTGCTTTGAGAATGCTGGTAGAGAAGTACTGAGAAGGTCACAGGGAGCTGAGAGAGGAACTCTGGGTTTGTATGAGGACGTCTGGAGTAGCAGAGAAGTATGTTAGACTGGTGCTGGACATGTATGCTAGCTGTGAGACAGTGGTGAGGTGTGCTTTAGGTGTGGCAGAGAAGTTCAAGGTGGAGGTGGACTTCATCAGCGATCAGCTCTGAGCCTCCTCTTGTTTGCAGTGGTGATGGACAGGCCAACAGATGAGGTTAGACAGGAATCTCCAGGAACCATGAAGTTTGCAGATGACATTGTGATCTGTAGTGCGAGCAGAGATCAGGTTGAGGAAAAACTTGAGAGGTGGAGGTATGCTCTGGAAAGGAGAGAAATGAAGGTTAGTCGCAGCAAGATAGAATATATGTGCGTGAATGAGATGAACCTGGGTGGAATGGTGAGGCTGCAGGGAGTGGACATCAAGAAGTTGGAGGATTTCAAGTACTTAGGGTCAACAGTCTAGAGTAATGGATAGTGGAAAATAGGTAATATAACGGGTTCAAGCAGGTTGGAATGGGTGGAGAAAGGGGTATTATGTGATAGAAGAATATCAGCCAGAATGAAAGGAAAAGTGTACAAGACAGTGGTGAGACCAGCGATGCTGTATGGTTTGGTGACAGTGGCATTGAACAAGAGACAGGAAGCAGAGCTGGAGGTAGCAGAGATGAAGATGTTGAGGTTCGCTTTGGGAGTGACGAGGATGGATAGGATCAGGAATGAATCCATCAGAGGGACAGCACATGTTGGGATGTTTTGAAGAGAAGGTCAGAGAAGCCAGACTGAGGTCGTTTGGTCATGTACAGAGGAGGGGAGGGATAGTGACTATATTGGTAGAATGATGCTGGAATTAAAGCTGCCAGGCAGGAGGTCTGGAGGAACACCAAAGAGAAAATTTATGGATGCAGTGAGAGAGGATATGAAGTTAGTTGGTGTGAGAGAGGAGGATACAGAGAATAGGGTTAGATGGAGAAGGTTGATTCGCTGTGGTGAAGGGAAAAGCTGAAAGGAAAATTAAGATTTTAATGATTTTGCACAATGCTTTCGAAACACTTAAAATACTACTGCTGGAATGCAAAACTATAATCATATTCAAATATGAGACTGCTTGATCGAAAAAAAATCAAATCAAATGCAGTAGTTGTCAAAGATCAAACCTTTGATGTGCATGTGATAAATCTTGGGATAATTTAAAATTCAATGTTTTATAAGACCTGGTAAAGTTGAAAATCCATCATTGTTATATCATTAATTTCGCTTCATATTTATAGGCAGTTTTATTGGCCCCTTTCAAAGATCTGTAGCAAAAAACATGCGCTTTATTGGATTATTTCATTCACTATCTGTATTGCTTAACCTGCTCTCAGGATTTCCTTTTGGGCAAGAGTCTCAGATGTCTTAGCTGTCATTGGCCGAGAGGCAGGTTATACCTGGCTGCCAGTTTATTTGAGGGCCATATACAAGGACAATCATTCACATGTCTGGGTAATTTGGTGTCTCAAATTAACCTACAGAATATTTGTTGATTCTGGGAGGAGAACTGGAGGAAACCTACAGACACTGCAATCGTCACAGAGTTGGAATGGAACCATGTCCCCTCTTGCTATGAGGCAGGAGGACTAAAAACTGCACTGCATTATTGGACTATTGTGTTGAATAAATGAAAAATCTATAAATCTAAGAGACGAATGTTACCTTCCCTCCTGGCCTGGACCTTTCTTTTGGATGATGCAGAAGTAGAGGTTGGTCGGGGTCTTTGATTGTAATTCCGTAGTTCTTACTGTTGATCGTTTTGAAACAATATTAGAACTAAAGTGAAAAAAATACGAAATAAAGACAAGGTAGCATTACCTGTAATAGTCCACAAAAGTTGTTTGTCTGCCATCCATCAATGTAAAAGTGTCTTTGGGTGATTTGCTCCACTTTATGGCATCAATTCGGTAAGTGCGATTGTTGTAGCGGGTAATAATGGTGTTGCCGATCAGTTCTTTGGTGCATTCATCTTTAAAGTTCTCCTTACCTTGTCTGTATATTAAATTCCTGGCGGAAAACAGTGAACTTAAGATCATACCTCTTTATCTGAATAAAAAAACACATTTAGCTTCATGTCACCCTTCATTATCAAACTTGCTTACTTATGACAGACGCTTACTCTATTCACTGAATCATTCCCTCCAGCCCTTATACTTACTCATGAAAAGGTTTAGATAGTATAGGTGAACATTGTCGTTCTTCTAAATAGATAAAAGTTAAAAATAATCTCATCCTGTTTACTCCAATAATAATATTTATAAAATGCTTTTCATCAAAGTAAAAAATAAAATAAATAAAATAAATAAGTGTAGGATACAATGAAATAGAAAAAATTGTATTCTTTCAGTTATTGTCTTTTCAGCCAATCATGTAGCTGGGGGTGGGATTAGGGATCTCTGATTAAGCTACTACACGTATTGTGGGAGGATTCCAGAGAACCTGGAGTTAACTCACGCAGACACAATGAGTACATTTAAACTGCAGATAGAAAGATCCCCTGTCTGGATTGAACCAGGAATGTTCTTACTTTGAGAGGTAAGTAGTAATGATTATTACACTGTGCCACCTATGGGGGAGGTGGGGTTACCATAACTCAATAAAACCTCAATAACCAAACTCATGACTTTTAAGCAATGGCAAACAAATTAGTCTTCAGCTTTGATAATGTTTGAATACGAAAAGGAAAACACAGTAGACATTTACAGTACATGGCTCTGTGTATCCAGGATAGCGCATATATGGAGTTTAGGCTTCATGTGCATGCCAGAGTACTGACATTAAAGTAATAGGGAAAAAACATTGTCAAAAGCTGTGGTCCAAACTTTGCAATTAGGCATACTATAGAAACAATATTCAAAACTGAAACAAAATGAAAACTTGTCTGGAATGAAAACCTAATATTTTCATTCATCTACAAACCTGACAATTTATACAGTACTGTTGATCTAATGCGTGAACTCACATGACATCCAGCACAGAATCATTGCGTAAGATTTTGTGAGACACATCCACACACAGGTACAAGCCTCCATCTGTACTTTTGATACATGTTGAATAGCCTGGCCACACTTGCAACCTGCAAAAATACACATACCACATGGAAATGATTGGACAAAAGTTCCCATGGTATTAGCTGGACACTAAGGTTCCACTAAGGTGATCTTCAAACAAATGCAATTCAATCACTCACTCTTTTCCCAATTTTTCCTTGGCTATAAACACAACTAAAAGGTGTTTAGAAACACCAGAAATGAACGAGGTATGGCATTAGGGATTTTGGTTCAATATATTGCTGGAAACCAAACTTTTCTTTCAGGTAAAGTGTTCTATTTGTAAAGAGTTGCAACATTACTATGGCAGTATGAATAAATTGAAAAGCGACAATATTAGTATGCTAACCAGTAACTATAAGAACCATTTGTTACAAGGCCATTGTGCATTAATCAGTCAGTAAATTGACTATCTATTTCCTGGAGGTAAACCGGCTCCTTCGACCGTTTAAAAGAATGACCATAGCATTAATTTGAAGCTTCACTGCTAAAATTCAAAAATCTTGCTGTCGAGAACTGTCAATGACTGTTCCGCAGTAAAACCAAAGTAGTCGGATTAATTGATGCTCATTCAGTTATTCGTGAAAATCAACTACTATTTTTGCCCTAAATGCAATTCGCATGTGGATACTACATTCTGACATCAAATGCAAATCCATATTTACCGATGTTTTTCCAGAATGATTGTGCTTTCTGGGTTGTAGTGATTTCGGCCCACCGGCTTCAGACCAATAATTTTCAACACCCTTCGGGGGAAGAAAAGCACAACTTGCGATCATTACAAAATCATTTTAGATGCAGAGGGCAGGGCACGTTGGAAACAGATGATCTGCTGTTCTGAGCCCTAACTGGGGAGAAGCTAAAAGAAGAAGACCAAGAAAAGGAAGAGGCGCCACCATTTTACAATCAGCATACAGATAACTGCGTGATAAGTATATATGGTTGTCATATTCTTGAAAAGGATTCTACAAATAATATCTCATTTTGAAGTAAACACAATATTTGTGGAAAATACACTATTTATAACGATTAAGCAAATGACATGATAATTTATGTAAAAGAGTAAATTACAGTATCAAAGCTCAACAAGTCAGTCTCACACCTCCTGAGGATCACATTGTAGAAGGGAATGCATAGATGTGAGGAAGGTGGTAAGATCTTCGTCATCTGGATTTTAATTTGTATTTCCTCATTATCAATTTTTCTCAAACTCTTCAGAACAACCACCTACATTTTAGTAAGAGAAGCAAAAATACACAGTATTAATCTTGTATTTAGATATAACTGTATTTAGCAAAATTGAACTGTTGAAATACTTATTTCAATCATCCACAGTTTAGACATGTCTGAATAAGTAATCGTGGGTTTTGTGATAAATCTTAATGTGGGAACTGGACTTGGTCAGGGGGGAATTCACCCAGATTCCAAGTTAAAAATGAATAAGCATCTTGAATGAGAAGTAAATCATCCCCAAGAAATTAAGCAAGTCGACTTATGACAAGATTTATTGGTGAATACCATGGCCTGGATGACAGAGAATTTTCCGAGACAGATCTCAAAGATTTGAGAGAGTGAAATATTGTCGGAACTGAAAAATATGCAAAGCATTTTCTTCAACAGTAACTGTGCTCAGGTTATGTTTCATACTGTGATACTTACACCAGTAAGCATTATAGGCAGGTAAAGGATTGAGCCATCAAATGCTACCACTTCCCCTGTAATTGAGCGATGATTCCTCATCATGCCAAAACGCATTGCCATTGATTCAACATTTGGACTGAAAAATAACATTGCAAAAACACCTTATTTCATAGAGCATCCATGAATAATGCTACAATATAGAAGGTCCTCCATATGCAGGTCTCCAATGATACTTTACAAACAGATGCATGAAAGAACAATGTTCCATATTGTACCATTGAATTTCAACACACGATTTACTACCATAGTGATAAATTTTAGGGTAATATAAGGTAAGATTGAAAACACTGTTAATCTTTTATCTTCACAATAATCTTTGTCGAGTTGCTGCAAATTTAAGCAAATAAATGACAAATAATACTTACGTAAATGTAACATGGTACTGATAAACAGCATCATTATTGCACCTAATTATGACATGGTTTGAACCAATTGTTTGAGGAGATCCCTTTGTTCCAGTCTTATTCAGTGGGTCTCTAACCAGAAAAATATATGCAAGAGATTAATCATATGCTTATTTTACTGTTAAAATACAGTTCCAGAAATACCTTAATATTGAACTCTATTCATTTGTAAGATGCCTGGGATGGTTAGTAATTTATATTTTGTTCTACTAGTGCCACTTTATAGGTATTGTCCTGACAGGACTTTGGAGTTGCATCATGTATATAAACTTGACATGAGCAGGTCCACATAGGCAGCAAACAATGTTAAGCCAGTGCTGATAACAGAAAGACTGAAACGTGACATATATACACATTAAATTCAGTTTATGTGTCACAACCCTTGCAGTTTGCTAATACCAAAAGGTTAGTGAAAGCGCAGCAGTAGGCTGTTCTAAATTTTTAACTATAGCTGTAAATAGCATCTATAAGATGCATCACCAGTGGTACAATGTCAGTACTTCAGATTTTGGATTTTTTGAGTTAAGCTCAGAAACTTTGAGATCTTTGGTCCAAGAAATTAGGAGAGTTCAAGATAAACATTAATGCAAACAGTGTAAATAGACGTAGCGGCAGTGCACTGTTTAGGGTAGAGGAATAGCAGATATACTAACCGGTGGGTCTCCATTGTTAACGCTGTTTTCCCTGGTGTACCAGCAGAATGCTCTAATAATGCTTGAATGGCAGAAACAGGAGAAACAGTTTGCATTTTTACAAAAAAAGGTCACTTTAGCAATCTTCATTTAATCTGCGCATTTCAATTCAATAGTTAAAAAAATCTTCTCTTTAGGTTTCCATACCTGTGTGAGAAGCCTGAGTGTGTTTAGGTGTTTGATGCACAGCAGTTGGAGGTGGAACACTACCTATAGACATAAAAGGAAGCCCTTGTCCCATTCTTAGTCGTGGAACTGCTGCCCTTCCAATCCCCATCATCATATGAGGGAATAAATCTCTGCCAAGAGAGCCGTAAATGTCACGGCCATAATAGTTTGTGTTGCAAATTTGATTGTTGGAAAACTTTAGCATTGATGGCAAGACAGAGTTTGTCCTATATTTTCTCTCGAAGATTACTTTTTTTGACTATATTGGAACTATTTATGTGACCTGCATGACTCCTATTATGCCAAAGGTTATTTTTTAAGAATACCATTGACAAAATGTCTGCATACAACAAGACATGGCAGGCATTGTTCCATCCAACTCTATTCTCTGTCTCCTTTTCTCTCACACCAACTAACTTTATGTCCTCTTTGACTTCTTTCATAAATCTCCTCTTTGGTCTCCCTCTAAGCCTCCTGTCTAGCAGCTTCAACCACAGCATCCTTCTACCAATATATTCACTATGTGCATACCTTTGCACATGTCCAAAGCATGACAGTCCGACTTTATCTTCCAAACATCAAGTAGATGCTGTCCCTCAGATGGACTCAATTGTGATCCTATCCATTCTAGTCACTCCCAATGACAACCTGAACATCTTCACCTGTGTGACGTTCAGCTTTGCTTCTTCTTTTCCTCAATGCCATGGTCTATAAACCATTTAATATTGTTCTTCTCACCCCTGTCTTGTACACCTTTCCAGTCATTGCTACCAGATATTGTTCTGTAAATTCATATCTTAAATTCTATAAGGTTGAGAAGCAGTTCAATGTTACTCATTCCAAATAATTATGAGAATGAAAATTTGCAATAACAGAACTTATCAATTATATTTTTGGTTCCAGTTTAAAGAGCAATAGGATTTAATGCATTTAAAATTTGTAACATTCAATAAAGAGTGAACCAGGTGATGGATATTTAACAGATACAAACAGTACATAAAGTTGATCTTGTCCCTCCCTTGTCCTACCTTCTTCCCCTGCCCATCACCTCAACAGGGTGGCAAATGCTTTCTGGTTTACTGACAACACCGATAGCAGCAGTTTGCTTCGTCACCTCTCCCAAATCTCCAGCTCCTCCTCTTCCTGTAAAAAAATCCCATACGTCCAATGGATTATAGGTGTTGATTGTGAACATTTAAAATGGACATCAAGGACATCCAATTTTTTTCTAATCTAGACATAAGGGTCATTGTTGCATGTGTAGCTAACAAAGGTCTTTCATTCGTATTCAGGATTTACACACTACATTTACAGCCAGAGATGCTCTGTGATGTGCTTGATATACAGAGTTGCATGAGCAGTAAGGAAATTTGTAACACAATATTCTCATCCCCCACCCCAAAAGATAAGAAGTACAATGTTGAGAAATATCTTGTTTGCCATGTTAGATACATTTTTATTGGTCCTTTATTTTGCAAAAATAAACAAGTAAAAGGTTGCATCACATTTGTTCACATTTCCTAAGAATAAAAGGAACACTTTATTATAACCTAAATAATTTCTGGGTTAATAAATATTGAGTTTGTGACTTGACAGTGTCTTTACTCTAGACTGAGGACTTTGACATTAAATGTAGAATAAGTCAACTTTCTAAATCTTAAATCATCTTTGACAGTTTATTGCCGACTAAGCTTATTAAGTTGGAAGTTAAGTATGGAAATTACTGTGTTGCTTAAATGTCTGCAAGCGTGGAATCCTAGCACTGCTCAACCACCTTCACCACATCTTGTCCACAACTTCACAGGGCTTCAAATCTTCTGGAATAAATAAATTTGTTTGACTCTGTCTGCAAACCGGTCCAAATGCTCTAAAGAGAAGCATTTCTATCTAGATAGTATTTGTGAAATCACGGATATGTTCAACTTTTCCTCCTATGTCCATTTTAGATATCCCCTGTGAAAAATGATAATTTTGATTTGAATATTTGATATGTGGCTTTTCTCTCAGGTAAGTGACACTCAAGACTTTTTTTTTCTTCATGAAATCCAATTTTTAATCAAATTAACAATACACTAGCTTAAACTGTGGCTGATGAACTTGACGGTGAGGAATATTTCTGTCTCTCTAAGAGACAAAATACCATGCACAAATACAGGATTATATATTCTTTAAAGGCCCCAATCAAAAACATTATGCTTATTTAAAAAAGAAAAATACTCAACGCTATCAAATCACAGGTGGACCTTTTGTAGTCTCCACCCAATACCATGTTTTGGACACATGATACATTCACCCATTGTCTACTGCTCATACTGCAGTTAGGCTTGCAGGGATGCTGGAGCCTATTCCAGCTGTCACTGGGGGAGGGCAGGGTACACTTTTAACCAGTTGCCAGTCAATCACAGAACAACATATAGACAAACAACCATTCACCCTCGCATTCAGACATATGGGCAATTTTTGCAATATATTCCAATTATCCTCCTGTTGGAATCAAACCAAGGTCCTTTGTGCTGTGAGGCAGAAGCACTACCCACTGTGCAGATGTGTGATATATGATGTGCATGATTATGTCTTCAGAACTATCAAAGATGATGGATACTTTGTTGATGCATTTGACAACATCAGACATCACATTGTCAAACTTCAGCCACTTGCTGCAAAAGGCCTGCTGATGGATAATGCAGTGCAGAGTAATGGCCTCCTCCACGCCCTCCTCTTCCAGTTTTCTTCGAACAAGTGCCACCAGTCCATTTCTCCACCCTGTTATTGATGGCGCTTCGTCGCTTGTTATTCCAGCAAACTTCTTCCATAGTAAGCCATGCACTGGAATCATTGTGAGCAACTCCTCCATCACTTCAAAATTGTAATCAACACCATGGACGTATATCGCAAGCTGCGCAGTGTCAATTACATCTGTGCTCTCATCAAGAGCGATTAAGTACAAATGGAAATGCTTAGCTTTCTCACGCAGTTGATTGTTAATGTTACCTGAAATGTCAGAAACGCGCTCTGCCACTGTGTTGGCTAAAAGGCTGATGCTGCTAACCTGACCCTTCCTTTACAGACAGACTATACTTGCAGCCTGTAACATGCAAGGTTTTATGAATTCAGCATCTTTGAATGGCTTTCCTGCCTTAGCAATCATCTCACTCACCTCGAAGCTAGCTTTGACAGTGGCATCACTCTCTTTGCTTGCCTTCTTGAAAAATCTTGTTGCCTCAGTTGACATGTTTTAAGATTGGCGGACAGGTCCTCTTGCTCATCTCCCTGGTATTTTGCATACTCCTCAGTATGTCTAGTTGGGTAATGACGTCTGATGTTATACTCTGTGCACCACAACTTCATCTGTATATTATCGGACATGTTGGGATGCCCCTGTGCTCAACGAAAAAAATTCCGCCACCCACTTCTCCTGAAACTGCCTGTGCTCATCGTTAACCTCTCTCTTCACGGCAGGTTTTGAAAAAGACACGATTGGGGCTGGGTGACAGGACATATTTCCCCTTCACTTGGTGACAGTCCCAAAACACGTTACAAGTGACCAACGTTGCTAATTCATGTTGTTGTCACGAGCTTGAGCCATGGTAGCCCGTAAGTGTTAAAGAAATATAACATCCCGGGCAAGGACTCATGCAAGTGCATGTGAGGAAAAACACACGGGCTGTACTAACACCAAGCTTTGATTACAGGTATGGGGCCTCAAAATATTAATGCGGCCCCCAGGGCAGTGAGTCTGAGACCTGTTACATCATCTATGATACTTGTCAAATTGTTGTCATTTAGTTGTACCACAAAGGGGCGCCAAAGCACTACAAGGATATAAATTTTACTATCAGTCTTCAATAAAACCATAAAAGGCATTTCAGTTTCACATTAAATTTACAGTAGTTCTCACTCATTTATGTAACAATTTAAGTAATATATTATTCATGCCAGCCAAATTTATTTACACCATAAATATCTGTCTTTCATACACACCCACTGGTCGTGTTCCTCTTCCTAGAGAAGGCTCAAAGCCCATTCCTCTAAACATTGAGAGCAGCGATGATCCTTCATGTTGCATTGGCATATCAAGCTGCAAGCAGAGGAAAACAATTCAAAATGTTTCGAATCAAAATTCAAAATTTCACACAAGTTTCTCACTACCTCTTTTGTTCTTGTTGCGTGGATTTTTTCTCGATTCCAAACTTCAGTTTCACCCTGAGGCTCCAGACTTGGCATGACTCTGCCTCTAGCCACTGCTATCTTTGGTTCAGCTGATGCAAAAAGCAAGCCTCTGGGTCGGCCAAGTGGTCCATCAGCAGGCTGCATCAACAGCCCTTTAGTACATCCAGCTCCAGGTTCTTTAATGGGTAATGTTACTCCTGGTCTGTGTGGAGTTTCAATAAGTGTAAATAAACCTCGACCCCTTCCTACAGCAGGGCTGTCTGTGGAGTAAGGTAGACCTCTACTGCGTCCCATCCATTGAAAACCCTCCACACCATGATGCTCTGAATGCTTGTTTGGATCCATTGGATCAGTATTTATTATTGTTGCTTCCCATAACAGCTTACTGCAAAGGGAAACAAATGATAATGGTTAGTAAGTCTTCACACAGCCTATCAGGATATGTCCTCTGGTATATCAAAAAGGCACAGGTGACTGGGATCAGGTGATGATGCTAAAAGCAAACTGCAACATGAATATTGCTGGTTGTGACATCCAGACGATTTCAGACACTTCATTACTATTTTGAGCGTTCTTATCAATTCACCGAATTGGCCAAACAATATTTGGAGCCCTAGAATTTCTACCCAGCAAATAATTGAGATGTGTATGTTTAGTAATACTCCTTTCAGTTTACAACAAAAATATTTCAGCACCAAACAATAACACATCATATATAAAAATGCAAAAAGGTTTCAGCATGTGTTAACATGGCAGAGTGAGCTTTTTTAGACTTGACATCTGCTTCACAGCTGGATAAACTTAATTTCTATTTGGAAGAAAAAAAAGTATGTATAAATGTATTATGAAAAGTTCGAGACTTTGGTCTAGCAACAATTTAACTCATGGAAGGTGAAATAATTTAACTCATATTAATCTGGAGAAATTTGGTGCCCCTCCAAAAATTTCATCAATCATAAAAAAGAAAGAAAGAAATATCATTGTACGCTAAGTGATATCTAATGGACACTAAACCAAGAACCTACTCCATTAAAAGGTAGAATACTTTTTTCAAACACACAGGGGCACATAGGCCACCTTTCGTCACCACATTTCCCTAAAATGGTTCAAAGAATAAATGATCCATTCACCAAATAAATCTGCAACTCAATATTGCTTTATTCTTCAAGAACTGTATTTTTGGCCAATTTTTTTGACGTACCTTTCATATTTTTGTTAGCACAATTACCATGTCAGCGTCAGCTAATTGACGCACGTGTTCAGAAAACGAAAAACGAAAAAACCCTCGAAATACTAAACGTGACATTAACATCGAAAATACAAGAAATGCATTGAAAAACTCATTTTCGGTGTCACAGGAGGATCAAAACAAAAGCATATAGCTAAATGAGACAATAACAGCGCTTGTGCCTCACATTTCGACAGAGGGTCCCTCTCAAGTTTCCAACGCCGTGAGGAACCGGTCAACAAGTTATCGACTGCGTGTCTCCTTGAGCTTCTGAAAAGTATCCGCCCTCCGATGCACTCATTGAACAAGAAAAAAAAAAAAGGCTTTTCGCCATTGGTTTGCTGAACCTGCCAATCTTTTATTGCCGCTTTGCACTGTTGTTTAGGACCCCCTGATGGCCATAGTGTATACAGTACACATGATTACGAACTTGAGGGAAAACAAAATTTGTCACAAATATGCATGATCTATCAATTTCAATTTTTCAAAACTGTACAATGAGGAACTTGACATTCAAATTAATCATTGAATAAAAAGCATACAACACAATGCAATGTTCACTTATGTATGACCTATCTATTTGTATGCGATTGTTAGACTTTGAAGACTGAGCAATATAACCTGTCCTTTTGTGGTTTGGCAAAAGGCTATAGGAAGATATATTATAGATATAAATATGTGCAATATTTGTGATTTGGTGAGACAGTCTGTCTGGGGTATTGTACAAGGGTGGTGTATGACAGCCATTTGTGATTAAAGAATGTTAAGTCCTTTAAGTAGGTTATTTCCTGGTTTCACCAATGTCTCTCTTTATTTTAGAAAAAGCAAAATAGCCACATGAATGAATGCTTCATAACCTATTCCATGCCAGTGTTAATGTGTTTCTCTTTGATTTCCACAGAGGTGTTTCAAAATCCTTTCAAGTCAAAAAATAATTTGCTGCTGCTCTGGTCCTGTTTTCAGGTCACCGGTCAGGCATATTAGGAATTAGTCACTCTTCTGAAATAATCAGAAAAGGGTCCTAGAGGTATTGAGGATATCACTCTGTGCTCACACCTGCTTTACTGATGAATGTTCCACAAAATATCCCTTCATACTCCTTGCCCCTTTATATATCAACTACTGAGTTTTAAGGCTTCATCAGATAGGACGGTATGTTTCATTAATGTTGGATAAATCCCTGCTTCAATTTTTAAGAAGCATGGTCAAGAATTTACACTGTTAGATATTTTATTTTTGTGTAGATGATACTCATCAAAGTCCCAATGATTTAATATAATATTTGGATTATATTGGATAATGTTGCTTTAATAACTGAGTGTGTGCATAAATCCAATTGGCTTTACACTTTGGTCTTGCCATCTAGTGATATATAGAAGTAGCTGCACCAGACATGGATTTGACAGTTTATTATGTCATTGCAATGCATTGATATGTGAACAATGTGCACACTGATGATGAGGTAACTGTATGTCTTTTCTTCTATACCTTTATGTGTCTAGGATCTTGTCAGTTGAGAATATTTGTTTTATGTTTTTTTCTTTTTTTATTCAAGGGAATAAAACCCAACCAATCAACCAATCGCAGGATACTGATCCAGCAAACCTGATATATGTCTGTGACCTCAGCAGAGAATCCATGCTGTTGGAATAATTTGGGTGTTGAGGGCCAGCAGTGTAATAAACTGGCGTTACTTTGGTGTAAACATGTTGTTGCTATGGCTGCTGGAATACCATAAGTAAAACTGTTAAAGGAACACATGTCAACTGGAAATTTTGCCTTCTATATCCATATTACCAACTGGCAAACTTTTGAACTATTTCCTCTTATCATTCTGCTTACTCCTTCTTAAACTGCATCTTAACAGCTTCCAATTTGAAATGTGTCACTGGTCCAGTAATTAAGTTATTGCATTTGTGAGGTTTTCTTGTCCATTCGATATACATAATGCACGACAGTGAGAACAAATAGTAGAATGGTTATGACTGATTTTCCAGTTGGTGAAATTTCACTTTGGCACAAATGTCTCCCCCCTCACTTTCTTTTAAAATTAATAGCATTAGAGAAAAGCAAAAGCAGCAAAGAGAAGATGAGGAAATCAAAAATGTTATTTATACATAACAATGATGCTTGTTGCGCTGGTGCTACAAATGAATGAAAGAATGTTTTTTCCCCCTTTCCCCTTTTTACCCAAATGAATTGTTTGTGCCTTATTAAAGGAATTAAATAAATGTTTTTTTGTATTTTTTAAAGTATGTTTTAGTATATACAGTTAACAAATGACAAACAAACAAAAAGGCATGACTTTCACTGTAGCTCTGACTTTGTGTTTGAATATCCAATATATTTATCAGTTGTGTAACAGATAGCCAGTGATGGTCGTTACACTGTTGCACATCATATCATAATTGTCTGTAATCGAAAAGATTTAAATGCAGTTACAGTAACAAAAATATCAAATATAATGTATGATAATCATTGCCAACTCAGCTCAACTCAACTTTACCTTTGCTCTTATATTAATTCATGTAATCATTTATTATTTTTTTCGAAAATCATTCCAACTTTTGTTGTTTAAATTGACGTGTTATAAGGGAAAAAATCTAATTATTTTTTTCTTCTTGTATCGAGTAGACCCTACAGCCACGTGAGACATATGTAAGGAAAATTATGATTTTCCTCTTTGAACATAAAATATATTATGACTGAATAATATATTTTATTATAAAACTGAATTATTTTATTTTATTTTATTATTAAACTGAATTTCCCCCATGGGGGATCAATAAAGTGTTATCTTATCTTATTAATATAATATATAATATATTAAATATTATAATATATAAAAACATATAGAAGTATGATATTGTAGTTTTTATTGTCATCCTTGCAGTGAACTCCAATTCCACCACTTTTGAAGGGCATCTTTCACAGTTTGTTTATATATCTATTTATTTGTCTTATTGCTCTTAGTCTGTTTTTCACCAACTTTGCTGTGTTTTTTTTTGTTAAAAAGTATTAAAGGAACAATATGTGAACATCCTCCTTAGCAGCTATATGAATTCTACTTTTACATTTGATGGGAGGGAATGTAATGACTGTTTTAAGTGATTATTTTCCATATAAAGTAAATGAAATATTTATGAAGAAAATAAGTAATTATTAAATAATCTTTAATGTGTGCTAAAATACATATCTGAATAATGCCAGTACTGTTGGAAATGCAGAGCTTGATTTTGAAGTATGATTTCTTCCAGCTATATTTTGTTCAGCATATCACATCAAGTTGTGATGAATCTGAGTGGTTTGACACTGCATGAATCATTTGTGAGTAAAGGGAAGAATATATGAAGAATGAGTCACTCAGAAATAGGAGGTTGACCTTGATCTTCCAAGTGAATTTATTTCATAGCTTATGTAAAGCTTGTTACATGTAGGAACACCAATCATTTATAAGTATTCATAATGAATATGAATCCCCACTTTTCATGTCTGTGATCTAATTCAGCATCATATTAAAAGATAACACAAACACTATTATCCCTCAGACACTCTCCTGAGCAGACCCTTCTGAAGCAGATTTGTTTTTCTTGCTCCTCTTTTCTTATATATCGATTTTGTTATGACATTGCCCAGTTTCACCCCTCCCTGTGATGCCCAATTGTGCCACTTCATTGAAGGCTTGTTCAAAATATCTTTAGTTTGATGTTTGACAAAAACGAGATCATGTTTTTTCTCCCCCTTAGACAATGAAAAGGGACAGCCTCCAACTGTTAGCTTTCAGCCATAATCTACATCAAAACCACAGGCATTTGAGTTCAACTAATTGACTGATAATATTATTTGAGCCCATAGCAGAGGCGAAGGAATGGTCTGAGCCAATATGGTCACGAGCATTTCCTGCCATGTCTGATGAAACCGGTTAAAATGAGACTTGACCGGTTGCTTTTGGCAATTTTGTTCAGACATGCAGGGACAGGACACTGACTGACGTGTAGTTATGCTCCTTCCATGAATCAAAATGTCAAATTTGACAGTGGTCTGCATCATCCCAGAGAAAACACTCAATGACTATGTGTTTTGCTTTCATTTATATTTATGTTCTTACTTTTGAAAAAAAATTAAAGTTATCCAGAGCATTTGATAGCATGTTAGCAGTTTCAGGACTGCAGTTGCAACACAAGTGTTTTGATTATTGTGTTACCTAATGATGTGTGCCACAAAGCACTTATTCTAAAAAAAAAATTCTGATTTCACCTGACTTTACACAACAAGCAACTTGGTTTGGTTTAGGCAACATAGTTATTCAATAAGGTTCAGAAAAACATTGTTCACACTTAATTATTGACCATCCACATTATGATACCATTTTCAAACAAAGCAATGCAACACTTTGTTACAAAATTACCCCATTTTGAAGGGAAGTTAAAAAAAGACCCTACGCTAACTTTAACTACTTCTTCTACTATCGCCGACAATCCCTTCTGGGGCCAATGCCGCCAACAAGAGTTCTCCAAGCATCTCGGTCCTGAGTCAGCATCTCTAGCTTTCCTCAAGTGTAGCCCATTTTCCTGGCATCTTCCTCCCAGTCTCTGCACCAGGTGTTTCGTGGTCGACCTCCTTTTCTATTCCCTAGGGGGTTCCACTTGAGGGCTTCATCTTGATGGCAACTTGTGAGGTCTTTCCAGCTTCTTTTTTTTCCAGCTTCCATGGTCCATGGTCACGTTCCTTTTACCCTCTGGTGATTGTAGCCCTTGTTGAGAGGATGATTTTCGGCATTGTGGCTTCTGGGTGCTTCTGGCTTTCACCACTCTGCGTTATAAGTTCTTCTGATGAAGGTCCATCTTCTCCCCGTGGCGGGATATCATGGTTTACTCTTGTTTGTGTGTCTGTAACAGGTAGTGTTTTATGGGGTGAGGTTGTTGGCCCCACACACCCCAAACCTGGAGGACCAGGTGTTACCTTTCGTCTGACCTCCACCCCTGAAACCTGCCCAGCTACCCCCGAAACCTAGCATCAGTATAACCCTCGCCGGTAAAGCCTCCATGGTCATGGAAGTACACAAGCCGCCCCATCACGGCAAGGTAGCAACACTGAGGGAGGAAGTCTAACTTTGAACCTAACTGAAAATCATAACCTTGTAAAAAAGATGTTGAAGGAATGTGGTCTTTGAGCGTGTCCTCCATACATGCTGAATAAATCACATGTCATCAGTTCCCAAGAAATTGACAGTGTTAAGAAAACTTCTTCACCTAACCATCACTAAACATTACTTCTAATACCTGAAAAACCCTGCTAACTCCTGACTTTGTAAGACTTCTAAGGGGTAAAGGACACAATCCTGCTGACAGCTTGCTTTGCATAAGCCTCGGGAGTTTGCTTCAGAGGTTTTCCACACTGGGAATGTGACCAATCCTCTCTGACATCTACATGTTGATAACAGCCTTAGTGTAAATGGGCCAAATTTCTGTGACAGCTGAAGGTCCAAAACAAACTGGCATAAATCTGATGTGACAATCATTACCTACCTGTCTGTTAGACTGCCACGTAGCTAGTGTCAAATAAAAGGCAGAGGCTGTACTTGTCCCTCCACCTTAGATTTGCATCCAAGGTGGAGGGAAAAGGAACATAGTTGTACTTTAGGAAAAAATAGAAGAGCTACGAGAGACAGGAGGGACAAACACTACTGAGCAACGGCAAGTGAGGGCAGGAATGTAAAAAATATACACTGTCCACTGGAATGTGTACTAAGGTCATTAAACTTTCTTTATGGAGAGAAATATAGTTTCTTGGAATTATCAAGGGGCAGCGTAGCGATTGTCCTTGGAACTGAACATCCCTGGTTCAATTCCTGGCTTCTCCTAGTCAGTTGAAGTGTTGTTGGGTTAAACGCAGAAAGCAATTTCCCACAAGGGATTAATAAATTATGAATTGATTCTACATTTTTTGAAATTAGTCTTCGAATCATTCATTATTAATTAACACTCCGAATGAGATTGTGGCCAGTAGATTTGTGATATGATAATGTGTAAGTCGTCCTTATGTTCATGGCGAGATTATCTTACCAAGTGTTAAGATATGTAATGTAAGAAATGTAAGAAAAATCAAGTCATGTCCTGTCGTCCAAAACATTTCGCTTTGAGACTGGTCACTCTCGTGCTGTCAATTGGCTGGGCAATGCAGTGTGTTTCTTTGTTTGGTCTTTATATTTCCAATCCCGTTTGGTATGGGGTAAGCCTTTACTCGACTGTTCGTTGTACAGATATGACTACTGCATTTCTTCTTTTTAGAGTGTATGTGTGTGTGTGTGGTGGTGGTGGTGGGGGGCGCTTGCAAAGAGTAGCTGAAGACTATTGACGGTTTTTCTCCGCTCACTTGAACCGCTGCTGCTTCTACTGCATCCTCTGGGTTCTCAGCGCGCTCTCGGAGGAGGATGTTGGTGCGTCTTAAAGTCATGCGTCACACGGATAGGTGCGGTTTGTGTAGCGCGACTCCCCATACGGGTTAAGTACGCCAGCGAACCTGAAAAACAAAACAAAAAAACAAAAAATCTGCAGCAGCTATTCAGGTCGCATTTAATTCACATGTGGTATTTACTTGGAGTTGAACTTTTTCTCGCAGTGTAGTGATGGAACATACACGACGCCTCCGCTCGACGGATCTTCCTTGAATTTTAAGCATTCGCGCTGCAGGTGTGACGGACTCGGGCTGAAACCGCTGGACAGGACTCGAAGGACGGCTACGGATCCCCAAATATGCGCTTAACTGGGGAGAGCTGGCGAGGCCCCCCTTGCATTCACAACGGAATAACGTTGTCGTGATGTTTAATACTTCGGGAATAGAGCTCACTTTCAACAGGAAAGAGGATATTTCCGAAGTTATCAATGGCACACTGCAGCTCCTGTACAACGTCCTTGTCACCATCAGTCCCACAACTATGTGGAACGAGTCGTGCGGGGAGCAGCTGCAGGATTTCTCGCGCCCGGAAAAGATCATCATCGGGGTGATGTTGGCGATCATCACGGCGGTCACCGTGATGGGAAACACGCTGGTGGTCATCGCCGTGTGCGTGGTGAAGAAACTCAGACAGCCTTCAAACTATCTCCTGGTGTCTTTGGCGGTGGCGGACCTGTCAGTGGCCATCGCAGTGATGCCATTTGTGATAGTGACGGATCTCACCGGTGGCAAGTGGCTCTTTGGAGAGGTGTTCTGCAACATCTTCATCGGCATGGATGTAATGTGCTGCACTGCCTCTATCATGACCCTGTGCGTGATCAGCGTGGATAGGTAAGTTTCCAAAGTTGGCAGATGTTGCCGTCAAACTTGCTGGTGGCATAGGGATTACACATATTGGCGACCCTTTTGACGGGAGAGGCAGAAAAAAATATGTCACTACGAATCCCTAGAGTCAGGGTAAGCACAGTTCAACTGCCAAATCAAATAACGGAATGTGGGTTAAATGCACGAAATAGCTCGGCGTTGCGCGCCAGGAGGATTCCTGCCTAATACCACGTTGACGACCGCTGTCAATGAAATTGCCCAGGAAATTACGCAGGCATTGGTTATTCAAACCTCTATTATTTAATCTTCTTTTACAGATCACTGCCAGTCTGTAGGCATTTAGACTCAGGTGCTTTGATACCTGATTTATATTATCATGTAGCTCCGTTCCCTTCATGAGACTGACTTCATTTTCACTTCACGGTTGACTTGACACATGATTCACTGGAATGAATGTAATCCAGGTTTCAAAAGGACATGCATTGGGAAATGATGGTATTATCTCCACAGAAAGGTGGCCTGCTAAGGACTGAAAGGGTTTTTATGTGGGACTGAATTGTCTGCTAACACTTTGTGCTCTATTGTGTCGTTAGATCTACTTTAGTTTTATGAAATGAACACTGTGAAGTCAGGCGAAGTTGGGAGGTCCCTCATGTACATGGCCGATGACATTTTGATTCTGTTGTGGCACAAGCAGGTTTTAACAGATGCAGATAGGTCCTCTCAGTGAGATACATTTTTCCAACTTTCACTTACTACTGTATCATCAGTGTAACATGGTGTGACTTGAGGTCCTGGGAAAAAATAAGCTCAGAGCTCTACAATTAATATGACTTGTCATTTTCAAGTAAACACATTTAACAAATAGGAATGTGTACCACATACACAAGACAGCAGACCTCCAGAATCCCCTAGAGCAGCATGTTCTCTTGATTCGGCCTTTAATTTGGACTGAAAACTAATGAAATACAAAACAAACAGAAAGAAGAAAACGCATCTTTGTATTGTGATAAATGCCATAGATGATAAACTTTTGAAAAAAAGTATATATTAACCAACCAGGCATGCACAGTCCAGATCCAGAATGACATCCACATCAAAGTTAGTGATTTTACTTTTCTTTATTTATTTTACAAATTTTGTTGTTTTTTTAAGGCTTCATGCCATATAAAATATGGATAACATTTTAAGATTTCCTTTTTGGTATTCTTTGGCAAATGACTTATCAAAAATTCAAAGACTACGTAGAACGCATTTAAAAAAATCAAAATCATAGCAAAACAATGGATTCATTACTACACAGGACAAGGTGTTACAGTCCTTTGTGCCAAGATCCTAGGTAAAATTACAGTACATGGAACAGTGATGCTGTGCCAATTTTTGCTGCATTTAGGAGCTTTTACAATAATCCAAATATGAGGACAGTAGATCTTCTACATCCAGTAAAGTTAGGGCACTCACACTTTATTTGTTTTGATTATCTCAAACTTGATGTTGTATTTCAGGAGCATAATTGTCCCTATAATTAAAATGTATATCCTAAAAGATCCAAAATGAATCTGATGGATGGAGGATCATTAATATTTTGCCAGTTTTCTGTCAGATATTTACTTTCAGATTAGACTAAGAATGAATTTATTCTTTTTTACCTTTTAGGGTTGATTTGTCAGCATGATCAGACGCAATATAAGTGCAAATCAGCACTAGGGTGGTCTAATATAAATAGAATTCATGAGTAATTACTGACTCTGATTAATAAAATACAAGACAAGGGACAATTCAATTCTCAATAACTTAACACTGGAAAATATACTATACTATCCTATACATTTGTCCACACAAACACATTATTATATATTAATGGTTACAAAATTGGATTAAGTTGAGTTACTGAAATATTCTGAATCTTATGACTTCTTTAAAAAGCAGCAGGAATCATTAGAGATCCTGGAGTGCAATATTTTAATTACACAGTTTCATGTCATCTTTAAATAAATTGCAATATGTAAAATATTATACGGAAATTAGGTTATAAAAACCCTGGCATCTTCTTTTTTTTAAGTTTAAGGTCTCAGTTTACCCATTTTATAGCTGTAAATTTGAAAATAGTGATGTTTGTAATATTATCATAACCCCCCTCCCCTCTTAATAAGTTTTTTTAATTAAAAATAACACGTAATTCAATGTTGTAATGTGTCAATATGAAGCCAATTATATGTACAGTACTCTGGGTAAATTAGTTGAGATGGTTCTGGATCAGATCATATATTATGTAATTGTCATAGTACTATGTAAAGCTTGTTTAATACACACATATCACCATTAATACAGAGGAGCAAGATGAACATGAATTAGATATTTTTGAATGAATTAAAATGAATTAAATGTGATTATTTAAATAAGTTATTAAAATACAATATTTTATTTGATATCTTTGCAGGGGAGTCAATGCTTTCACATCAAAGTAATTATGCAAAAAAATAAACCCTTTTCCTCTGATAAAGCTACAGGTTTTAACTTAATTAAAGTACCAGTTGCAGTAAAGCAGTGTTTACATGAAAGTCTTAAGTGAATGGAATTATTTTCTTTCCGTCGGTGTGCAGGAGAAGAATTTAATCTTGATCAGAAGGCTCCATTTGTAAAAACAAGCAAGAAAAAAACAACCTTCGTCTTCCTAAAATGGAATGTGGTTGAAAAATCAAATAGCAATTCTGCACAGTAGTCATTTCCTTGACAAAACCTGTCATTCCAGAGTTACAAGTTATTGACTGATTGAAGTAAAGGTTAGCCACCCTGTACCTGGGTCACATCAAATGACCGCAGAACAAACTTCAGAGATAACGATTTTCTTATTTAATTTTTTTTATGTCAGTGCAAAAGCCGAAAGGAAAAAGGCATGATGATCAAAATCCACTCGTCTCCTCTGGTCTCATCAAGTGGGGATTCAAATAGAATTCGATACACGAAAGCACTGTCTCAGTCACAACAGGGAAGCTTGTGAGCATGTTTTGAAAAGGATAAAAGGGAAATTATATATACACGAGACCTCCTGCCAAAATGAATGTTGAACTGCTCTCACAAGATTTCCCAGCATATACTCTCAGCAAAGATTTTGTGGCATCCATGCCCATGTTTTTAAAAACTTAGAAAACTCATTGGGCTTGTCATTTTTTTTACCTTCTCTGAGAGTAAAATGTTATACTTTCAATTATTCAAAAGTCAAATATAAATGATTTATTCTTCACATTTGCAGGAGTGGGTCAGTTTTTTTGGAGTTCCTTCAAAGTCTAAGTAAAGATGAGCAAAAGGAATGACCGTGCTCGATCGAGCAGGAGACAGACCCCAGTTATATTGCAGAGCCTGTTTTAGATATCACTGAAGTTTTCGAAGTGGAAATAAAGGTCAAGAAAAAATCCCGTAACGGCATAAAAGTAGGAAAAGTAAGGCTGTGTCAAAGTGTAATTAAAGAGCCATTTCGATTTTCAGTAGCCCCATTTTCAAAATCGTCAGGTAATGATATTAGCCTAGAAGTGGAAATCAAGATTACAAAACACACACAAAAATAAACCAAATGTATTTTTTGCATAGTTATATAGCTGATGTAGTTTGATGTATTTGAAATTTCTCCACTGTGGGATGCATATTCTACACTATTCTTTTTTTTCTATTTCCCTTCTCTAATGGAAAGACAATAGCAAGGACACAAGTGTCAGGGTTAATACCTGTTGTAATACCTGCATAAATTTTGCTTTTTGGTGTGGCATTGATGAACAGTATAATACACAGCAACCTTGAAAACATTTTATCAGGTCAGCAAGTAAGTTTGTCCCGAACATACATTATATTCTGCTGTTGAGGGAACTTTCAGCCAAAGCACCAAATACAGATGAGTTCAGCCATTGGATGTATACTCAGGTAATGTGATGTGACACTTAAACGCTGCTCTCTCAGTCGCCATTCTCTTCCAACTTCCACCTTGTTGAAAACTGAAGGATTGGGGTCTCCTGCTAGGCTAGCACCACCAGATCAAAGACAGGTCATGGCTGTGAAGGAATAATAATAGGGAAGGAAAGTGTGTGCTGGGCAGAAACAGGAGTAGATCATAGAGTTCCCAACCACCATACAGCTTTTCTGGAAACAGGTACTTTGAATTGGAAGAGTTGTACCCTTTATTAGACATACTATTTCTGTCTTCAAAGAGGAAATGGTATCTATATATAAAATTTATCACTGCAAATTTACCGCAGGCACTTTTCCCACAGCAAATCTGTTGTCAGTGATTGTACGGTAAAATACCACTGAATGAAAAATGTAAACCTCATAAATAAACAAATTAACTACTGATAAGTGCTCATTTTGCAATCAATGATAGCGTTAATTCTAGGGTTGCAAGAGAACAGTTCTCTCAGAGCTGTCATTTATTCTGTCTAACACATGTCAACGGCAATCATATCTTTATTTCGAAGCTTTTTCATTGCTGCCAGGGAAGCTTGAAGAATTCTCATTCAAAATACAAAATCAAATCTGTTTGTTTCACAAAATCTTGTGAAATTATTTCTAGTGTGTGTTTTTTGCCTTTTCAATCAGCCTGTCATCGTCATTGTCCATCCATCCACCTTCTACCGCTTATCCGAAGTCGGGTCGTGGGGGCAGCAGCTGGAGCAGGGAGGCCCAGACTTCACTCTCCCCAGCCACCTGGTCCAGCTCTTCTGGGGGGACCCCAAGGTGCTTCCAGGCCAGCCTAAAGACATAGTCTCCCCATCGTGTCCTGGGTCTTCCCTGTGGTCTCCTCCCAGACACAGGGAGACGTCCAGGAGTCATCCTAACCAGATGCCCAAGGCACCTCATCTGACTCCTCTCTATGCGGAGGAGCAGCAATTCTACTCTGAGTTCCTGCCGGTTAGCCCAGCTACTCAACTTATTTCCAAGGGAGAGTCCGGCCACCCTGTGGAGAAAACTAATTTCCGCCACTTGTATCCGTGATCTCGTTCTTTCTGTCACTACCCACAGCTTGTGACCATAGGTGAGGGTAGGAAGGTAGATTGACTGGTAAATTGAGAGCTTCGCCTTCTGGCTCAGCTCCCTCTGTACCACAGTATAGACCGATCCGCATTACTGCAGACACTATACCGATCTGCCTGTCGATCTACTGCTCCATCCTTCCCTTACTCGTGACCCCCGAGACACTTAAACTCCTCCACTCGGGGCAGGACCTCTTCTGTCCATTTAATTTATGAACAGAATCAATGGCAAAGAGCAACCCTGGTGGAGTCCAACTCTCAGCGGAAACGGGTCCGACTTACAACTGGCAATGTGGACCAAGCCCCGACACCAGTCATACAGGGACTGAACAGCTCGCATGGGGTTCGTTATCCAGTATTCCTGAAGCACCCCCCACAGGATTGCCTGCAGGACAGGGTGGAGTGCCTTCTCCAGATCCACAAAATACATGTGGATGCCCCCCCGAGAACCCTGCTGAGGGTATAGAGCTGGTCCACTGTTCCACGACAGGACGAAAGCCACACTGCTCCTCTTGAATCCGAGGTTCAATAACCCGGCGGACCCTCCTCTCCAGCACCGCTGAATAGACCTTACCAGGGAGGCTGAGGAGTGTGTTCCCCTGATAGTTTGAGCACACACTCTGATCACCCTTTTTAAAAAAGGGGGATCTCCACCCCAGTCTGCCAGTCCAGCGGCACTGTCACCGACATCTATGCAATGCTGCAGAGGGGTGTCAGCGAGCACAGCCCTACAACATCCAGAGCCTTGAGGAACCCAGGGCGGAACTCATCTATCTCGGGGTCCCCACTACAGAAGAGCTTTTTGACTGCTTCAGCAACTTCAGCCCCAGAAATAGGCGGATCCTCTCCAGAGTCCCCTGGCTCTGCTACCTTTGGAAGGTGAAAGTTCTGACAGGATTGAGGAGGTCTGAGAGGTATTCCTGCTACTGATCTACAGCATCTCGCTTTGTGTTCAGCAGCACTGGATGGTGGACCAGAACGTCCTCGAAGCGCAATGGAAGTTATTATCCATTGTCTCCCCGAACTCGTCCCACACACAAGCTTTTGCCTCGGTGACCACCGAGGTCACTTGCCACTTGGCTTGCCGGTACCTGCCAGCTGCCTCCGGAGCCCCACAGGCCAGAAAGGCCTGATAGGACCCCTTCTTCAGTTTATCAGCATCGTTCACCACTTGGGTCCACCAGCGGGTTAGAGAGTTGATGCCCCTGCAGGCGCCAACCGCCTTATGGCTGCAGCTCCGGTCTGCCACCTCGACAATGGAAGCATGGAACATGGCCCATTCAGAGTCAATGTCCCCCGCCTCCCTCGGAATGTGGTAGTTGCTCTGCCAGAGGTGGGAGTTGAAACTCCTTCTGACAGGGGACTCTACAAGACGTTCCCAGCAGACCTTTATGTTACGTTTGGCTCGCTCTGCCAGGTCTGACCGGTATCTTCCCCCACCACCGGAGCTAGCTCACCACCAGGTGGTGATCAGTTGACAGTTCCGCACCTCTCTTCACTTGAGTGTCCAGGACATGGTCGATCAAAGAACCATGGCCTAAGGTGCGTTGGTGCCAAGTGCACATATGAACACCTTTATACCTGAACATTGTGTTTGTTATGGACAATCCGTAACAAGCACAGAGGTCCAATAACAAAACACCACTCGGGTTCAGATCAGGGGGGCTGTTCCTCCCAATCACGCCCTTCCAAGTCGCATTGTCATTGCCCAGGTGAGCCTTGAAGTCTCCCAGTAGAATGAGGGAGTCCCCAGAAGGAGCGCTCTCTAGCAGCCCCTCCAGGGACCCTAAGAAGGGTGGGTCAACTGAACTGCTGTTGGGTGCACAGCCACAAACAACAGTCAGAAACCGTGCTCCCACCTGAAGGCGGAGAGAGGCTACCCTCTCGTCCACCGGGTTGAACCCTAACGTACAGGCGCTGAGTTGGGGGGCAATCAATACGCCCACCCCTGCTCGGTGCCTCTCACCGGGGGTGACTCCAGAGTAGTTGCCAGAGAGGTGACATTCCATGTTCCAAGAGCCAGCTTCTGCAGCCGAGGGTCGGACTGCCAAAATCCCTTGCTCCAGTCATCGCCCAGCTCACACTGCACCCGATCCTTCTTGGCCCTTCCTGTGGGTGTTGAGCCCAGAGGAAGAGGGACCCATGTCGCCTGAGGCCCATGGGGGCAGGCCCAGCCACCAGGTGCTCGTCATTGAGCCCCACCCCTGGGCCTAGCTCCAGGCAGGGGAAAACTGGGTTCAATGCTGTTGTTCCTCATAGGGGGTCTTCTGTGCTGCGCTTTGTCTGGTCCCTCACCTGGGACATGTTTGCCTTGGGTGAACCTTCCAGGAGCATAAAGCCCCTGACAACATAGCTCCCAGGATCACTGGGACACGCAAACCCCTCCACCAGTAAGGTGGCAGCTCAAGGAGGGGAATCATCATTGTTCTTGGGAAAATTGCCCAGATGTGCGAACGGGAGAGTGAATGGTTGTCCATCTGTTCATTTGGCCCTGCGATTGACTGGCAACCAGTCCAGGGTGAACCCTGTCTCATGCCCGATGGCAGCTGGGATAGTCTTCAGCATCCCCCGTGACCCTGAGTAGGAAGTGGTAGACAATGGATGGATAGATGTGGAATTCATCATTATTTCATAGCTCACTTATTCTTGGACAGAAACAAAACAAATACAACAACAAAGTAAATTCATCAAGACAGGTATTTTTTTCTATGGTTTTTATTTTGATCAAACACAAATTACAGTTATTGAGGTAATAAACTCTGACCTGTGACAAGCCCTTTCACAATAATGGTCGCTGCCCTCTTGGTATGCCTGAAGTTTCAAGGACCTGTTCAGATATGCTAGCAGCTATTAGATATAAATTCTCAAATTTTGAATGTCTACACATACAGTAATAAAATGAATATAGGTTTTCATCTTTTGATAGGATTTGCGTATTCAATTTATTGACTGCTCTTTACAAATGAAAGCACTGCTTCTAAATCTATCCTCATTCCTTACTAGACCTGTCAGTAACTGAATGAAATCTAATCCTGAATGTTGTGGATGTTGATCAGCAGTTCTGTCAGTGAGCATTTGGAGCTACTTTACAAAGTAAACAGCATTGTTGCATGTCACATGCCTCTTTCTCCCTCTCTCCAAGTCTTCCCCAAGCACACTCTCCCAGCTTTGAGGCATTTACAAACTGCAGAATTTCCCATCTTTTCTTTGTGTAGTATTGCTCTGCTACCCTGCCTCAGAGCACATTAATCGGTACTGGGGAGTTTTCACTCAGCTGCATAGCTCGGGCCTTTTGACTGCTTACCTCCATGTTTGTAAAGGTGGATGGATTTAACAAAGGTTCTTATTTTTGTATTGCTTGATGAAAAATGTCCCCCCTCTCTTATCCATTTAGAATATTTGCAATACAGTGCTGCAGCTGACTCTTTTGCAGTGCTTAATAGCTGATGCCTGCAACCCAGGAGGTGATCCTTTGTCTGTGAAAAGTGTATGATCTCTTCCTGAGCTGTGTCCTTCTCCCTAAACATCTTTCCCATCACTACCTAAGAAGTGATTCAGCTACTTCTGCAGCTTTACATCCTCTGTCCTTAAACAGCAAACTCCCTGAGGTCTTGGTCTTTCTCTGTGTATCCATAAAATTTTCAACTCCACAAACTGGATCTCAGCTACTCTGACAGTATAGAGGTCAACTCTCCCTTCATGCTTGATAAATAGTGGATTTATCTTGCATTCAGCCACTACAACCTTTGGATGTCAGGTTTAAGTTGGGGTTACATTGTTCCTTGTTTTATTGAGCTTGTTTTTATTGATATCTTTGGAATTAAGATTGAATGAAAACGCGTGAAACCCCACACATAGCAGATATAACACACAGTAAATTCCCACAGTGGCAAAGGTGTGAGGAAAAAAAGTCCACTCACAGAACCTCAGCAACTTCCGACTGCAATCCATGAGGTTTTGAGCAATTTAAAATCATTGTTCACCATGCTTCAATAAGTTGATATCAGAGCATGTTCAGAGTTATTTAATCAAAGCATAGATATTATAACCTTGATGATGTTTTGGTGCAGTAATCAAGATTTCTAAAAGCAGAAGGTGCGTTCATCTGCAATTGCAATTGTTTACTTTCAGGTAGCTGACAAAGGTCTCGATAAGCCACCCCACTGTTGATTCAGTCCATGCCAAACATATATCATCATTCATGAAAAATGAATTTAAACAGCCTCATTTGCTACTGGTCACACAGGTCGTACACAAATGAAACAACTTCACTTTCGCTGTCACAGCATTGATATTCTCTTGTTTGTCTTACACCTTTGACATTCTTGTGCTGAAACACTATCTGCTAGCTTTTTTCTGTTGCCAGTTGATTTATCCAGGACAGCTTGAATCAAAACTTTCCAAAACTAATCAAAGGATCCTTTAAGAGAATTCTTTTTTCCATCACAGTTGATACAGCATTATAAGGGGCATTTCAACAGAGTGTACCTCAAACTTGATGCAGGGAAGAAGAACTAAAGGTTCCTATGGTCCCTTATTTTCTGAGTTACTCGCAGTTGTATTGTTGTTTTTTGCTTTTCAAGACAAACAGACATGGAGGATGATGGATTACTATCCAGTCAGCTGATAGAGATCCAACTTTTATTTCCTATTATCTACTTGTCAGCCTTTTTACACCAGCAATCTCCGGCGACAGAAAGGGGAAAAGAGCAAAGTGCTGAGTGACTGTGGGTGAGCGTGGCATAAATCATGTTTGTGTTTGGTATTACAAAGGTGGGGTCCATTATTCATTCTGACTGAACAAAGTGCCAACAAACAGGCTGAGCAGGGAGATAATAGGCTTTCACTTGATGAAGATGAGACATTAAAAAGAAAAATAAACAAACAGCATTGGGGGAGCAGGCATGATGTTTGAAATAATTATCATCTGCAGCTCAATTTGTCATATAGAAGATGAGTAAGGGGTCTTGTAGATAGAAGAAGTACTGGTACATTAGGTTTAGAAGTGGCCAATATAATTGAATTATCATAACATTTGTGAAAAATAAAGCGCACTGTGCTATTTTGCCAAAACATTGAAGTTCAGGACTTATAACTGTATTAAGACAGCCAGACTGACTTCAGAGGTTTCAGTTAAATGTGATGGAATGTTTATGCAGGTCAGGGAGATCCAAACAAGTCTGTGACTTCACCTCCAGCACTCTGTAGTGTTTACTTTCCAGCTGTGTAACTGCAAATTGAGTTGTAGTTCCCCCATCACTGCTGATCTGTCCTTGAGCAAGACACTGTAACCCATCACTGATCACCAACTGGGTCAGGACACCCTCGGCAGTCCTACACCCTCAGATGCAGGTGTTTGCCCCATAATAAAATGTAAAAACTACTGATGCAGGCAACATTAGATATACCACAAGAGAATAAAATTTCCTCCTATATGTATATATGGCTGGATGTGACGTGCCACATTGGTTTGACATTGTGGTGAGATACCTTATTCTTGCACCACTAAATTCTTTGCACATATGCTGGCAGTAAAATGACTGTAAGTTTTAAGGAAACTATGTGTTGGTCACTTAATCTGTTAAATTATAAAAACATGAACACCCACGGTATCCATTTGTCTGGGTCTTTGAGTCACAGTTCCATAGCAACACTCCACTAGCCAGTATGTTTAGTATGAAATGTAAATGATTTGACACAGTGAAATACATATAAAAAAAACATTAAATAGTTAGTACCAAGAACAGTCCTTTTGTGTTGGGCATCTATTTACAGCAGTTGTGTATTCAAATTTGATGCAAAGTAAATCAAGCAGCCCTGAAGACGATGGCAAAGTGGAACCTTGTGCTGCTTGTAGTCCCACTGTAATTACTATACTTCCATTAAATTCATTTGACAGCTCTACTTTTCAGATGAAGATTTTTGATCCAATGATATGGAAATATTCTGTTGATTCAATTGTTGCTGTTTTAAATGAAAATAAAAATGTCATGCATTTCATGTGAAAGGCTCTGTATGATTTGCTTCAAACATAAATATAAAGTAACATATAATAAATTAGGAAGGGCACTATTACCATAAGTTGCTGCATGGTATGCAAAAACAAGAAATCACTAAGTTAAAATAACATCACCCAAATTAAATAGAAAGGATCTAAACAACAGGCTGCATAATAAGTAGTTTTGATTTTTCATACTTTACATGCATTTTGCGGATACTATGCCTATACGTCAAGCATAACTCAGTACTAATTCTTATTTGGAAATTGATTTGAGTGCTTTCCACCTCTGGAAATATGCTGATAGAAACTCAGAAGGAAGTTGTAAACTGTTACTGTTTAGTATCATTCAGCATTATGAAGGTAGCCTCTGAAAATCTAGCACAAGCATTTACGAATCAGAAAAGCCTATAATATAGTGGACACTCAACTTAATCAGATTGTATTTTGCAAGATTAATGCAACACCATGTTGATTAGTCTCTCGTAGCTCATTTGCATTGTCATTACAAATCTGATTCTGCACTGCTTTGGCAACACTGACTTTTACATCTATAGGTTAATATCACCTGTAACATTGATATTTTAGTTTAACAGCTGCTCTTACTTATCTGTTAATATCTGCATTTTCCTATCTTTCAAGAAGATCCTGCTTATAGTTCCATTCTGGAAATGAACAAATTTGATATTGTATATTCAAATGTGCTTATCAGTATAGATAGGCTCGGTAACCTTGAATTATTTTCATTCTCTTGAGGCTTTTAGGCAAGATAAATAGCAGTGTAATGAATATTTTTGTCATTAGTCATAGTTTGTCTGGTTTAGAGCACACTGTGCTCAAACAGGAACATAGATTCCACCTCCATATCTGATGCTCTGATGTATGTCATCTGGCACAAAATCTAATTGCATTCCAAATAATTGATTCTGGTGAAAAACATTATTATTGGCCCGGGTGATGTGCGCCGTGAGTGTTATCTTTTTGTTTTTTTCAAAACATCATATTTGACATAGCTGCACATAATGTGTTCCCCTGTTCTAATTTGGTTGTGAACCAACCAGTGAAAAGATAAATTGGTTGCATTTGTTTCTTCTAAATGATACATCCAACATCTGGCTGAAGGCAGGCAGTTTTTTCGTACAGAAGTTCACAAAGTACGCAGTGATTTATCGTTTACATTTCAAAGATGTAGATGTCAGATGTCAGAATCCATTGTATATTTTAACACAAATGAAGAAGCAATATCCTCATATCACATTTGCAGAGGACCACCTGCAAACTGTCTGCCTCCCCTGTAATATGTAAGTTAATGATGTTTCACACGCTGATGTTTAAATAAATGGAAAGCTAATCCTATGAGATGAGTCTGTGGGTGAGACGAGACCTATATATGAAAAATGTAAAAAAGAATGGGTGCATTGTTTAAGAAAACAAATACCACATCTCTACTTTAGAAATCAATCAATATGATGATCCTTCATTAGTACCACAACGGGGAAATTGTACTCCTTTTGTAGCTTGCTATTGAAAGAGATTTAAGTACTTGCTTTAAAGCAACACTGTACTGCTTGATCGATAACACGCTATTCATCAGATTACAGTTCTTTTTTTTTAGAATTTTGGCCAGGTAATGTTTAACCTTCTCAAAGGATATACTTTCAAACCATGCATACACAGGCACACTCACGCACGGATGCACAATAAATGTCCATGTCATCCAAATCTAGGATAAGCTATACAGATTTCACAAGTCCAAAGAAATTGATTTATAGATTTCATATTATCTTTTTGTAACTGTGAATGTGTGTGTGGGTATCCCTTGTTATTTATAAATGCTATTTGATAGTTTTTGCATATTTGTTTAAAGAGAAGCAACATGTCTAGAACATGGTCAATAATTAAATTGGAAAAATGGATACAGAGATTCAATCATCATCATTGTTAAACGTGATCTAAGTGTTAGGAGCCTTTGTTTTGCTGTTTTTTTTTCAACCAGAAATTGTATGTGCGATATTTTAATGCCCTAAAAAATAAAAATTCACTTGAGGAATAGGAGGTAGAAAAAAATACTTGTCAACATTTGCATTCATGTTACATGGTCGTGACTCAGTAACAAGGCGGATATAAATCCTCCTCACCGTCCTTGTCCATTTGCTGAGCCAGGAAGTGATGACATATAATGGGCTCTGAGCTATTTCAACTATACTAACTGGCTGCCTAGATGCCAAATTGAAAGAAAGTGAGTCGGCTCAGAAGTGGCGCTGCCTCTGGTTTCCTTGGTAACTAAGATTGTTCAACATTTTTTTCAAAGGTCAGAAGTAAACTGAGAAGAAGCTGAGAATTGCATTCCTCCCCCACATGTGAGAGCTGCTCTAAGCTTATTTAGTTCGCAAGGTGTCCTTTGAGAGAGAGGGTGCACTCTGTGACAGAACCAAAGGGAAGGTGAAAAAGATGGAGGGGTTCTTCACACTCATACTCTCACATTATCATGACAGGAAAGACACATGGAGATGGCCTTACTGGCATGTACTTATTCACCTCTTGCTGAAAGACTTTATTCATTGTATAACTACTACAGGACTCATTCACATTTCTTTCATAGTTTAAGGTCTATCTGAATGAGTTTGAAAAATAATTGTAGGCAGTTAGTGAGAGGCTGACCAGAGTGACTGGATCAGATTGGGTTTGAAAACCAATAATTTCTATTTTCTATGTGAGCTCTAGAGTGAGGCACTTTGAAATTGCAAGATGTTGAAAGCGCTACAAAACACGAGAATTAAAGTCTTTTTGTACCATGTCTTGGAAGGTGTGACAGTCTACACCAGCAATAAATCAAAAAATAGAATGCACAAGAGATAACTTCTACCATGTGGTAATGGAAGGGAATTTCTTTGATTTTCCTCAGTCTCTTGCAGACCTCTGTGATAGTACATGTATCTTTTAGTCTTGTATTAGACTCTGTAACCCCCTATGTATCCCATTGGTGTACTTCTATGTTTGCGACCATTAAGTGAACCGCCACCGTACGATCATTATTCTATTCATATATCCGCATGTTTTACAACTAAAGAGGACTCGTAGGACCAGCTTTTTCACCCGTAGCAGTGAAAAGTGAGATATAAACTTTCTGTTTGTCAACAGAACTTGCAGAACTGACAGGGAGAGAGTATGATGCCATGTGCCCATTCCGAGAACAAGGCAAGATTGTTCAAAACACTGGAAATCACAATTTTAATTGTGGTTGTAAAAAAATCAATCCGTCTCTTAAAATTAAAGTTTCCTGAATTAATTTTGCTTACCAATTATGTGTTTAAAAGATGCAGCAGTGATGTTCATGTTCGTCACCCACTCAAAGTAGAGCAAGTGCGATTCCTTTTTTTCTGTTGTACAGGGTCAGTGTTCTGTTAGTAAAACCGAAAACAATTTCAAAACCATACACTTACAATGTACTTGTGATTCAAATGTGCATATGCAGCAGATTTTATGGAAATAAAATTTCCTTGAGGACTCTATGTTTATACAAAACTCATGACCTAAAATTGGACCTTTGCCGGCTTTGTTGATGAATCTCTTGCGTCCAAATATAAACCGGACACAAAATGATTTGATGATCCACTCACAAAGGCACTAAAACATAAACAAAGGTATTCTCTGTGTTTTTTGGGCCTGCTGCTCTTGTCTGCCTTTTCAGTACTAACATTTGAAATTTATTAAAAATGATTTTTTAATACTGTAATATATTAGTAACTACTGTAGCTTAATTTTTTGTGTGAAAACAGAAAAGAACTTGCATCATCATCCACTCTTTTGTGTTTTTTTTCTTATTGTTGTAGAAATTCATATTCCCTTACAGACATGATGTAACATCGATGAATAAAAGTGATTCCTAACTATATTTAACTTTGAAGAGTCTTCATCATTAACATGACAGTCATAATATACAGTTTGAACACATCTTGAGCTGGTAATGATGATTAGTGTATAACTTCATCGTCAAATTTAATAACACTTTTTGGTTAATCAGTACATTTTACAATATTCAATGATAATCAGGCTCTTGTCAAATGTTGATGCAAAAGGTGATTGTGTGATGTTGCAAATGTGCCTTTGGTAATGAGGACAAACCGTGAAGTGAAAAACCACCAATAACTTTTATTTAGGGGAATGTAAAGAAAGTACAACAAATAAAAGGTGGAGGTGATAGATTTATTGCCAGATAAAGAGTTTAAATACTTCCTCTTTAGCTTGGGGATGATACCCTAACTTTACGGCTGACAGGAGGTGTCAAACTACAATTCGAAGTGTGTGAATTGCATGGTCCTCATGAGCTATTGATGCTTGTGATTTTTGTTCAATAAGGAATAAACCAGTATTTCTCCTCATCTCGGGATGATGATGCATTATTTCACCTGCCACTGATCTTCCTCATGTTTGATCTGAGTAAGAAAACCTGGTACTTAAATGTGATTGTAAGTTGTTGCAACCGTCTGTAGTGTGATTTATCATCTTGTATTACATAGCTCTGTTTATTCATAGCTTTTTCAGCTGCACTGTCTCCTCTTTTCATTTCCACTCCAGTGTGTGCTGCCTGCGGGGTATCAGCTTTGTTGTTCAAGGACACCATACTCTGTCAGGGATGGACAGAGACTGGTAGAGGGAGATGACATTCTTCACTATGGCACTAATAGCTGCCGATCATTTCTATTGCTGTGAGAGCCAGTCAACCTCTGAAAGAGTGGTTTGTTGAACAGGTGGTGTGCTGTTGCGCACAAGCTATAAAATATCCACATTACTGCTTTATGGCATTTAGCAGGAAGTACATAAAGGACCATAAAATGTATGAAGTTAAAGACAAAAGAAGAAGAGGGAGGCCAGACCTACTTGTAAAACGACGGACCCTTACAATAAAACACTATTTATAGAGGCTAATCATATCTACATAAAGTAAAATGATTGCAAAAGTCTTGTCTTTGTAGACATTGTGGGTTTAAACATTACCATGCTACCAGGGAGCATGCTGCTAGTTTCTAGACCAGAGGGAAATACTGTATGAATCTGACATATAATGGATATCATAAGCATAGAGCCATATAATCTAATTATTTGATGCAATAAGAAGACAGACCAGACAACCAACACAATAGGAATAGGAATCAGATCTAAAACTATAAAACGTCATTGGCACAACTCACAGATGATTTATATCATGAATGTCGATGTTGTATAAAAGCTGTTAATCAAAGTATACCGACATTCACTCTTGTTGAAGGTGATATTTGACTTCTCTGCGCTGTACTTGTAAGGTTCTTGATGAAAATCATTCCCTCCTTCAGGCTGTCTGTTGGGGTTGCTGTCACAGCCAAAGAGCAAATGAGTAAGGTAGAACTCATTTGCGCTATTTTGCAGTATTTTTCTACTGTCAAACTTACATCCAAAGGTTGCTTTTCACAATATTTACATATTAAATTCACATACTCTTCAAGTGGTATTTTAGAATAGAAAAATCAAAATCAGATAATAAAACAGTGAACTGGCAATGATTAAGAAGCTATGCATTAAATGGCACATATTCCTTTAGACCCCAGGGGCTCCTATGGATTACATGTATTACATGGTATGACACTGACGGTCATTGAGAGCAAATGCTTTGAATCCCTGAGTGACAAGAGGAGGCCCCTGTTATGGAGGTTGGATTGCTCAGGAAATCACCAAAGAGAGATAATTGTTAAATGGTAATACCTTACACATGATTGGCTTAATGGTGCACAGCTATTTAATAAAACTGAAAAGAAACAAAAACAAATAGGGAAATTTAATCCTGATCCTACACGTATAACATTTACATTTAAAGATCATCCAGGAAGGGAGCCAATACAAAGAACATTGTATTACATTTAGGAATGACTGCAGATAAAAAAACCCACAGGGAAACATCTCCAGTTGTACATCAATCAAAAGGTCCCGTACTTGTTCATCGACCAGCAGCTTCGGTTAGTGTTGTTGCTGCAAGACCTTGTCCTAGATTTCTTCTTATTCTTGGATCAAGGATCAAGCACGAGAACAAAATTGCTCTATTCAACATGTCTTTGTGACAAATGAAGCATTTTTACCTTTAAATGAACACTGACATCTTTTATGCAATTATGGTTTCTGTATTGAATGTCATTTCTTTGAGTTGAGCAAGTGCTGAATCTGTCTTGCAGGAAATAACCCAGAAGCACTCTGTGCTGCTAAAGCTGCAGGATCAAGTTTGAGCTTATTCTAGTGTCAAGGGCCAATACGAGTCTGCCTTGATCTCTTATAGCAGCTGCATGAAGAGAAACAGCTATTCTCCTTTTTGTGCTGGAAGGTCACATTGGAGGAGCCTTCAGATGTTTTTATAGTTGTCCACGCAGGAGCACAGACTAATGCAATTTCTTTTTTTTATTCCCTGCCAAGTAAGCCGCTGGCAATATCTGGCAGTATCTCAGCAGGCGATACAAAATCGGCAGAACCCTCAGAACACTGGTGGTATCAGAGGAGGAAGACACAAGGCTCTGACAGAGATTGGCAGACCTGTGGCTAAGGCAGATACTACCTTACTCTCTCCCAATGGCCAATTAATCCTGCCTATTACCGCCACCATAGCAGGATGATATATGGCCGGCAAGGGGTTTGACAGTTGATCCACGTACTGCTACCTGAAAGGTTTCCCTTGCTGGAAAGGATATTTCTTCAGGAATAGGGTGTGAAGTGCATACTGTTGCATCCAGCCAAGGTCACCAGAGGGTCACCTCTTTCAATGTGAAGAACTGAATCACACTGATCTGGTGGAAAATATTTTCTATGCAGACTTCAGTCAGTGAAGTCTTATTTATGGCAATGATTTTGTTTTCTGTATTAACACCATAGCAATTTTTCATATGAGATTAAATAATTTTAAATTAAAATTAAAATGTAATAACTCATACAGTTTTTATTGCAGAAACGTTTTTGTAATAAATGGCAATGATATTTTTTTCTTAATCCAAAAATTTCTGCTAATGTTACAAAAATTAAAATTTTGCTTTGCAATATTTATGTTGCTAGACAGTTGAAACTGATTTTACTCAATTAATCAATAACATAAAATTAATTAGTATATATTGATTGGCTGATTCCCAACTTTGGTCTTCAAACTTTTTTTTGCAAAATCACAGTTTTACAAATGGTACGTGTTCTCATTACAGGGGAAAAAATCAGTCAATTTAAGAGTGAAAGAAAGAAATCAGAGCTCTGAGGGTTCTGCAGTTAAAATGTTCTGTGGAATGAAACTGATTTTTGACATCCCTGCCACCACATTTCTGCACTAAATTTACCAACCTGCCACGTAAACCAACCACATTGGTAAATATTTCACTAGTATTTCTTCTCAGACATAAAGGGCTTGAGAGATGCCCACAGAGACTGACAACCGGTGGACACTGGGGCCGGTTATTCTGTTTCAGGGCAGAAAATAGTTCACTTCACTGTGCTGTAGTCATCAGTGTAGCGGAAGTAATGAAATTCTCCATTAGCTCAGGTCTGTGGATGGGTAATCCCTGGGGCTCTGGATATGTCCTAAATCCTCTGTATATATATACATATACACAAACACACACACACACACATATATATATAAACTGTATATATTTATATTTATAGTTTAAACTGGCCATGTATGTCACTGTTGCTGGTTACTGTATACAGCCTTATGACAGGTGAACATAATGTGTTGCCACTGGTTTTCAATGTGGTTTTAAGTAGGTCAAACTCTTTTATTTATAATTGGTTATCACAAGTTCTGACACAATTCCATTTGAAAACAGTGCATGCAGAATTAATTGGGGATTCCAATCTGACCAAGAAAGTTGCTATGATCAATCTTTTCATATGAGCAATGGATGAAATTAAGTCACATTAAAAGTGTCCCACTTAATTACAACAAAACCCACACATTGCTTTCATTTAATTCAGCCCTATTCAGTAAGAAATTTCATCCATTAGCGTTTTGTTGTGTGTTGTCATTGCAATGTTATATCAGGCAGCAGGAGCTGAGGAAGCCCTTTCATTACAGACATTTCAAACACGTTATATCCACTCAAAAGATGGACCCAGATTATAAAGAACCTACAGTGTTTCCTTACAGACACAGAAAACAGCTAAAATAGATTAAATGCTGAGTCAAAGTATAGAATTCGGCCCATAGCCTATATACTCACCCCTTTGGTGAAAGAAGACAAAGTAACTTTTTGTCAATACAAAACACTCATTGGGTTTCACAAAGAGCTGTGTGTAATTGGCATTTTTTCAATTCAGCTTTTTCTTCTACAGGTCAGACAAGAGGTAAGGACTATTTTATAATTTTTTTCAGGCTTTTCTAGTGCATCCGAATCTAGGTCACCATTCACTCGGGAGGAAGCTGCACAGTCAAAGAGTGTTTAGTAGAGTAAGAAAAGGCACCTGACCTCTAAGCATGGCACTGATTTAAAGTCTTATGTCACAGTTAAATCTTAATCTAAGGATATTTTGCAACAAAAAAATGTTTCATTAAATCCCTTTGAGAAGCTGTCTTTAATCTAACTTTATTTGCCCCTAATTTACAGATAAATGCTATTTGAATGCATTGCTAAAAGAATAAATGCACAATGGCTACAATGGTGCAACCAGGATATGATAAGGACTCCTTTCTTATTCGGCATTGGTTGTTCGTTAAAACTACTTCATGTGAAAATAATTTAGATAAATCTGTTGACTATTCTTTATTGAATTCATATCTAATATGTTCAACAATAATAACAATGATGATCATGACGATGACGACAATGATGACAATGATGATGATGATGATGATGATGATGATGATGATGATGATGATGATGATGATGATGATGATGATGATGATGATGATGATGATGATGATAAATGATCAGAGGCACCATGGTGGCGCAGTGGTTGGTGTTCTAGTAAAAAGGAGATTCTCACTGTGGGCCTTTCTGTGTGCAGTTTCCATGCAGGTGGTTAATTGGAATACATTAGAAAAATTGCCCAGATATGTGAACAAAAGAGTGAATGGTTGTTTGTCTATATGTGGCTCTGTGATTGACTGACGTCAATTGTCCAGTGAAAGCTGAGATAGGCTCCAGCATTCCCTGCGACCCTGACTGCAGGATAAACTGTAGGTAATGGATAGATGGATGAATGAATGATCACATGCAAGTGACTGAGCCTCCTCAGTCAAACTTAACATGCTATTGTGGCCAATTTTTTTTTTATCTTATGAGCATGCTCACAGTGCTGTTTAGAAAACAATTAGGCGGTGTTCTTAAGGTGGGGCAATGTAATATGCATGAAAGTGGTGATTATACAGATATAAGTCATATCTATGGTGCACATAGGTTTTTGTATGCTTGCGCTGTGATGCTAAATCTTAATAAATCTTTGCAACACTCCTGAGTATTTTGCATGTCTTTAATATATCCTTTGACTACTTCACAAGACTTCGATATTTTACATCCTTGTATTTGCGCAGAAAAAAACATAGAGAAAACCAACTCAAGAGTCTACAGAGGTTTTCATCACTTAACCTGTTAAAACAAATAAAGGCAAAAGTGTAATGAAGTGTTGAGTGGAAGGCTTCATCCAACCAGACAGCCATTTATCTGCAAATGAGTTGTTTTAAATCTAGTCAGAGTGTACCTGGTAACAGCTGTGCCTTGTAACAGACCAAAGATTAGTTATGGACTGAGGACACCCCCCTGACACCCCAAATAACCATAACACTTCCTGTCCTCATTTCGAAGTAATGCATTCTGAGAGAAGTGTTGCATTACTCAGTATCTATTATGTATTCTTTTAGAATGCACGGAGTGTCCCCTTCTTATGGTCTGGGTAACTGTTATATTATATTTCATTTTTTTATATTTTGCTTGCTTAGATGTCTACAGTCCTCCTGTAAGACTTGAACTCATTCTCATTGAGATATACAGTTTAAGCAATATTTGGCAACATTTTGAGTATTTGAGTTTTTATAACTACTGCAATTAATAACTACTTAATGTAGCTTCAACTGAACACACTGAATCAGAACCGAGGGATCATTCGGAAGGATATTGTTCACTTGAAATCGGAGAAAAATCATCGTATTTCCTTCAAATATTGTTAATCTTTATTCAGATTGTTTGCTTGTGCTTTGAGCATAGATACAAGTACAAGACTGCAGAGGCTTGGAGGACAATGGTGGGCAATGCTCTTTAAAAGTTCTGTTTGGTGATAACCAACAGAATGGGGAGAATAAACCAGACAAAATGTCCAGCGTCCAGCAATGATGGAACTGGTCCTGAGAGAAATTACACTCTTATTTGTGAAAATAGCAACAGGGGTCTCAGGTTTCAATAAATCTAAGCATTTCAAACTTCAATTTATCTTTATTTTTCTGACACCTTCAGCGGTCTTTTGAAACGGCAGACCTACCTACATGATTGATTGCTCCATCTCTACCTGTTAAGTTTGTTGAAAGCACAACGAAAGCAGGGAATGAACATTCATGCGCTGACAGGAGTTACGACCTTGCATTGAAATGTCTTTTTTGAAAGGACTTCAAATGTTTCTCTATGGCGCTACACAAGAGCTTCTGTGTCATGAAAAGAGACAGCAGGGTTTTGTATCCCTATCTGTTACAGTATATTTTTGATGAGGAATCCATTGTACAGTTTGAAAATGTTGAATAGATATCCTGAAATGAGGGCCAATTTGTAATGGTCTCTTTGTCTTGCTTCTTTACAGGTATCTAGGGATAACACGACCCCTCACCTATCCAGCCCGCCAGAATGGTCAACTGATGGCAAAGATGATTCTGGGAGTATGGCTGGTGTCAGCATCCATCACCCTGCCCCCCTTCTGTGGTTGGGCCAAAAATGTCCATACAGCCGGTGTGTGCCTGATTAGCCAAGACTTTGGCTACACCATCTATTCCACAGCCGTAGCCTTCTACATCCCTATGCTGGTCATGCTGGTCATGTACTACAAAATTTTCAGGGCTGCCCGCAAGAGTGGCGCCAAACATCGATTCACTGACCTTTCGCGCCGCGAGCGCCTTGAGACAGTGGCCAATGAGGCTCTGCGAATGCATGGCCTTAAGCCTCCTGGTGTGGCGGAGGAATGTGCTGCCTTGTCCCGTCTGCTGACCCGGGAGCGCAGAAACATCTCAATTTTCAAACGGGAGCAGAAAGCAGCCACCACCTTAGGGGTGATTGTGGGGGTCTTTGCTGTGTGTTGGCTGCCATTTTTCATCCTGTCCACTGCCAGGCCCTTTATCTGTGGTGTTGAGTGCAGCTGCGTGCCCATCTGGCTGGAGCGCACGCTGCTGTGGTTAGGATACGCCAACTCCCTAATGAACCCCTTCATCTACGCCTTCTTCAACCGAGACCTGCGGTCCACTTATCGGGATCTTCTCCGCTGCAGATATCGTAACATCAATCGACGACTGTCCGCTGTGGGGGTGCACGAGGCGCTCAAGGTCTAAAGCAGAGTAGTTTAGCAGCATATATATTGACTCAGTATGTGATTTATGGTGGCCCTGTACTTCAACAGTCTATGCTCGAAGGGTGACTTGTATGCAGCAGGCCTGTAGATAAGACACAGACTGACAGATTGGGGGTTACCATTGGTGACTCTCAGGCCCCGCCGCAAAGGAAGACAGACAGCATGATTTCTTCAGTGTATGTGTATGTGCGTGTATGTGTGTGCGCGTGTATGCATGTGTGCGCGCGTGTGTGTGTGTGTGTGTGTGTGTGTGTATATATGTGTGTGTGCATGTGTGTGCACGTGTGTGCGTGTGCGCGCGTGTGTGTGTGTGTGTGTGCATGTGTGTGCATATGTTCCTCAGTCATTCTATTTTGGGCAGAAAATAATAGAGCATACTTATGTTCACACTTATATTCAAGTCGACACTTGTTTTATGCATATGCCATAATTCTGTCCAGGTTCCAGATTTATGGTGGGACAGTGTTGGGAAAAAGGAAACAACATCTTCAGAAAATCAATCGGGTTCAGGCTGTCAAAAAGATCAAAACAAAGAAAAAACAAAAACACAAACAACAGATTTATGTATATTAACTCAAAGTCGTGTTCAGTATGCAAAACCATTTGATATGGAGAACAATGTTTGCATTACAGGTGTGTTTTCCCTTGTGCAGAGGGCTTCCTTGCCTCACTTCATCTCCAGTCGTAGCTGTCAATGTGCTCCTGTCACTGAATCAGAGAGGAACAAAGTAAAATATTTTACACCTGTTTAAAATGGTGTGATCCCAGGGGAAATGTGCAGGGACAGAAAAGTTGTGGTACCACAAGACGGAGGGAACATTTCGCAAGGTGTTTTTTTTAGATCTAAACATATTGAAGGTAGTTTGTCTGTTTAGTCTAAATATGGAACAGATTTAGCCTACATGCCACATTTACATTTTGAATATTCATTTTGAACAATTGTGTTCTATGATTCACAATTACACTAAAAACATGCTAGAAATGTTTAACCCAATACTGTATTTTCATTTCTTTTTTATCTTGTCATGCCAAATTTTACTTGACCATGTTTGGTTGATACAGCATAAGTATATTTTGCAAATTCACTTGGAAAGAAGAACCTTTTTCCCCTTTCAGTGTTGGCAGTGTCCTTGTCTCTCTTTTAAACCAAGATGTGGTCACTTATCATTGGTCCATCATTGTATCCTTTTTCTACCTCGATTTTTGAGAATAGCTCCTGTATGTTTAGTTCAAACAAATGTGAAGCCATCTTGCATCATTTTTTAATTACCTGCTATTTTTTATTGTGTCAAGTCAACCTACAAATGCTCTGCTCATTGTTTTGTTTACCCACTTTCTCATTACGTTCAGCGACAATCTGGGGAAGTGGTGAAGCATCTGTTCACTTTGTAAATAAATAAACACTGAGTTTTAATGTCATTCTGGCTTGCTTTGGTGCAGTCTCCGGTCATACAGGATATCTCTCTCTCTCTCTCTCTATATATATATATATATATAAGTATATATATATACACATAGAGTGCATGGACTGAGAATGAAATCATCTTGTCCCCTCATACTTTAAACAACATAAAGGCCAGAATGAACATATTTTCAATAAAACGATGGACAAGGATTATTTTATAGTTTTCTTTACCATTGCTGACTTTTTAGGACTATCCAGGCCTCTCAGTGACAAAATAGAATGTTTAATCATTTGGTTTGAATACAAAAGGCTTCATCTTCCCCTGTCGTATCTCAAGGGGCCAAGAACGTCTATTTCAGTTAGTTTATACGTCTCCTTTCTAATGAAACACAGATCTGCATATATACACAGACACATACACACACATCAATTTCATATATTTGGCTGTTTATAATTCTGAAAATCTACTGCCCCCCATCCCCTCTGAGAATTTCAAATGTGTTTTTTTTACATTTACAAGCATAGGCAAGATGTCTTTGTTGACAAGCATCTATAAGGCTGTCATGGATTTAGCCTGCTTAAATTTGTCTAATGTTTCATAATTTTTTTTAACAATTTGCACCGACCAGACCATCATTCTATGGGAGCAGCTGTGTTGACATGTTTGTGAAAGGGGACACAGAAGTAATACTTTATTATATTTCTGCTCTGCGCTTTATCTTTTTTTCAAGTTGTTGTTGACATCTGTTCACTGATTTCTTGACTGAAAGTGTGCTGTACTTCACTCAAAGAGCAATTTAAAAAAATATCCTTTTTGTTTGGCTGGGTAGTGATATGAAAATACTTAAAACCCCCTGAGGTAAGGAGCACATTAACATGTCCTCGGCCAGCTTGTTGACATTTTGTTTTAGCACATGAAATTGCACGCTACCTCGGTACAACTCAAGCTGCTTCCCTGTGGTGTCCAGTCTCTCAGCAGCCACGTCAACAGGCGTTAAACTTCAATGACTGAGTGCCGGCACAACGGCACTCAGGGTGGCTCGTGTCTCTGAGGTTTGCTATTACTACCGCCGAATGAGAGAAGAGGGCGAGATGTTTACATGTGCTGTAGTGACTTCATAGTAACAGATGAGTCTAAAACATATGCTGCCCACAGGCTCCATCGCCAGCTCTGACAGAATGTGTGTGCCAACAGGGGAACATAAACAGTGTCTTTGCTATTTTTAATCTGCCCTAGTAATTAAGAGTGGGAACTTTGATTATGCATGGGGAGGAGATACTATGGTTTTAGAATATGCTGTCCCTCACACCCTTGATAAACACTCATTAGGAGTGTAATTACACTCTTGTGACCTGGCGATAATGACAATGATACTTTCTAAATGTTTGAATAAACATCAGATTAAACCAGTACAATGTACTCTTTGGATTTCCAAGCATAAAATAGTTGTCTTTTATTTGACAATATTTTAACCACTTTTGTACACACAAACTTTGATTTGATTGTTTGATTTGTTGAAAGTTGGTGATCTTCTGATTGGCAGAACCATTTATTGTAGTTCTTTGGCCCAGAATTGGATGATTAAAATCAAATGTCTAAAAGTCCAGCAGGGATATTTAATAAATCAGGTGGAAACCAAATGATTCATTGGGAAAAAAATTAGGCTTTATTGGAATGGTATGTCTCTCAAGTTCAAGTTAAAGTGGAGTAAAACTGGACTGATGACTGATTTAACAGGATGAGACGAGACACAAGGGAAACAAAATCTCTCTCTTCACTAAAGCAGAAAGCAATGACTGAGAAAGCGTTGATGTCTGTATTTGCAGTCAAAGTGAGGGCTGAGAATCATATCATTATATGCAAACATCAACATTGAGTCATCTTAAAGGGACTAAATAGAGAGAAAATACACTAAGATATCTGCGAAGGTGCTCAGTCATCTGGATAACTGACTACAGAGGGCTTAGATTGGGAAACTTTTCAGATTTCAGAGAACATTTTGAAATGTAAAAGTTTAAATATTGTCCTGTGTCTCAATCCTTCTCCCGCCATGACTTAGAAATGTTTATACCATATATAATTTTGCAACAATAATGAATCAAATTCTGTTCACATTTATGACAATAAAAACTGAAAATAGATTATTCATAATGTAATTTTATAGAACATTGCAGGCAGAAAGTTTTTGTCAGTTGTTTTTTAGAAAAATTTAATTTTAATGTAAAGATCTTTATTTTCTTCAGTTTTTTCTCATCCACTCCTGTCCTTTTCTCAGTCCTTAAAACTATTTACATGAACTCAATGTCTCGCATTGAGGAAACACAGGAATAGTGTGTTTGTAGGTTTAACACTCAGCCAACTAATGTGGCAGCAATTAAAACAACTCTTTTGAATAGTGATACGCAGAGAAAACACCCACATACAACAACAAAAAAATACCTGCAAAACATTGCATCTTGACATCTTTACCTTGCTAAAATTAGTTTAAAAAAAACAACAAAAAATTATAAAAGTATAACCAGTTATATAAGACACTAATGGAGGTGTTGGGGTCCAAATGGGCAAAAGAGAACTCTTTGTAAAAGTTCCATACAGAGCAATTATAACTGCAGTAAATGGTACACAGCCTGATGATATCATGGCTGAGGTATGAACCAACATCACAAAACAATCCATTCCAGTTTCAGTGACTTTCTATTATGACTCATCTAAAATAGATATGGTAAATGGTCTCCATCTATACAGCGCTTTCACACCTGGTGGTTTCAAAGTGTTTTACACAACACAGACTTCCCTAATTCGCACACAGATGGCTGCAGGGCTGCCATGCATGTACTGAGCCATCGGGACGGAGTTGGTGTTCAGTGTCTTGCCCAAGGAATTCCAGCATGGACTCCCAACTGAGTCACAGCCACCCCATTCGTATAAATACATATAGGTTATGCATTAACTGTTCTTTCTTTAGTAGGGGACTATACTACTACAGCCTCAACTTGGTTGTGCATTTGCATTTTTTGAAGATGAAAATCTTATCTTGTAATTCTGATGCTACAAGAAATGTCTCAATTAGCCATGCCTTATTTAGATTCCTTTCAATCATATTCAACCACAGAGCAATGTAACTCAGATTCTGGAGGCAATGTATGGACACATTTGTATCTTCAGCTTTATCCTCAAATTAAATTGGACTAAAATTGGAGCGGTGATACCCACATTCAAAACAGACTCTATAAATACCACAGTAAACATGTCAATTATGTGCTAATCCTATTTCTATGCTGTGTCCTGAAGTACAAACTTCCTCCCACGGCCATTACCAGTGGCCAATCGCAGAAGGAGTGTCTGTGGTTCATCTGTGCCACTTCTTGAGGGGCCCTGTAGCAAATTAATATGCGCTGAAGTTATCTAAAAAGTGTCAAAGTGACAACCAAAATAATTTTTTCCCCCAATCTTTTTCTGTAGGCTGTTTTCTGTAATTAGGGTTTTGTCATCATGCTGCAAGGTAAATGCATGCTGTTCAAGGTTGCCAGCATCAAAGGGTAGCGAACATAAGAGTACCCAACCCTGTTCACTTCAAAGTGAACACAGTTAGATATCTTTCTGTGGGTGTTTCATAGATTTTTCTGCCATGTATGTTGGGTTTTGCTGTCACTGCGGTGCATGTGAGTGCAGACTAATTGCATTGTGTTTTCACGCACATTCACAATTTCGTCTGCCAAGAATCAGGCCCTCCTACGCAGCGGGTACGGAATGACTCTCTCCATTGTTATGCCCTGCATCTATGATGCTGATTGTAGATGCGAGTGTTTGAGCGTGTGTGTCAGTGAAGTTGAAATCCACTCATATGTTGTAATTCTAACCATTCCGTACAAATTTTTTTTTTAGTAGTTACACCTTTGTATCTCATTTTTTGAAAATCTGTCTGTTAACCAATAAATGCATGGATTTTTCATTCTCATTACAGTTTAGTCTGCCTTTCCATTAAAATCTTGCATTTTAATTTCTGGATGGAGTTTGAACTTTAAGGCTTTGGGTTTCCAAGGAAGCATGATTCTAGACCAGGGCTCAGCAAACATTTTGACTCAGGGGCCGCAATGGTTTCTAAAATTTGACAGAGGGTCCGGGCCAGAAACAGATGGATGGAGTGTTTTTGTGAACAAATATGAATGACATAGATAGAATAGAGGTAAAAATTTAAATGTAAAAGCCATTACATGAAATGATTTGGCCTTTTAGAAAATCATGAATATGCAAGGCTCATTGAACTAGTTGTTTTCCAAATGCATTGATTTCATAACACTGTAGAGAAAGTCACAATCAGTTTCAGTGGGAAAGTGATCTTCATTTTTTGCAAGTGTATCAAAGGCTGGAATTGTGTTGTGACAATTCTCAGGATGGATCTGAAGGTGTTGGTCAGATAACTTGAATCTGTGACTGGCTTTATTGGTGTTCTTGATGCTGAATGTCTGCTCACATATTTAGATTGAGCCAAACAACTTCAGCATTTTATGTGCTTCGTCTAGAGGTTTAAAAACATTGTTAATCACTAATTTGAATGCCATCATAAAACTTGTTTTGGTTGTCATGGTTCTCAGTGCTTTTTCTGGTGGTTCCACCTCATCAGTTGATTTTGTCCACCAGGACAGCTGCCTGCCCATGGCAGGCTATCAGTGTGGACCTAAAAGATTTGCTTCCAGTCCCATGAGTTGCCAGGTTGACTTCTTTCCCTTCCTAGTAGACAGGTTGCCTTTGTCTGCTGTGGGAGACCTCGTGGAACTGACCTTGTCTTTCCCCACGCTCCCTTGCTGGGCTTCGGACTACCTTGCCCGTGGTCGGGAGCCGCACACTCCCTCACCAGACTTTGTGCTCTCCCACTGGGCTTTGCGCTCCCTGGCTGGTCTTTGGGAGCCCCACACTCCCTCGTTGGGGTTTGCGTTCTCTCAATGGTCTTCATGAGCCCCCTCGGCGGGCTTCAGAGTCTCCCGCTGGACTTCGGGGTACCCGCGTTCGCTTGCCCGTCTTCTGGGTACCGACCCTGCTGTCTCTGATTTCCCTGCTTCTTCTGCATTCTGCTATTACGAACTGCCAGAGCCCCAGTAAAGTCTTTTAACTCTTTCTCTGTTGTTGTGGAGTTGTGGTGTTTCAATTGGCCCGTACCCCAACTATTACATTGGTACTTGACTCTTTAGTCTTGGTTTGTCTATGAGTAAAAATTGCTGAGTCTGTAAATTTGCCGTCAACCCCTGTGCCAGGGCCACCCATTCTTGCGTTGACTGCTCACAAGCATAGTTAAAGATGATATTGTATTGTTTGAAAACCACAAATATTTCAGGGAAAAGGTCAAATAAGTGAGGTTTGATTATAAAATTTCAGGTAAAATGCCTGGCGGGCCATATGTGGCCCGCCATTGTTTGCCCATGCCTGTTCTTGAGTCATAACTACAATTTTCCCCATGACACTTGATCATTACATTTAAATCCTTTTAGGACCAATTTAATGAAGCTTAAAATGCACATTCGAAAGAGCAGCTGGGATTCTAAATTAAGAATTCTGTCTAATTTATACCAATTCTTTAGGAGATGGTTAGAGTCCACATGATCAGTTGTTGATTGTTTTGATTTTAACTACAGATAAAAAATGCATCTACATTTTTCTATATTCACGTTTAATTTTGACTAAACTGCCATTTTACTGACTCACAATCACCACGACACTTAATCCTCTTTTTCTCCATTGATTTTTACTGTGTGTTTATAAAGGGGGATAAAAAAAAAAAAGAGTCGTTTATGGAGATTGAGGAGAGCAGACCTTTCTCATCCAGCGGCCTCAATCCACTTCTCATGAGGTGACAGTGAGTGCCTCTGCTTGTAAAGACTATAATACAGTGCAATTTTATTCCTCAACAATAATTGCCAGCTGTACTCAAACTAAAGGGCAGCACCACTCATCAGGCTGAGGGACATTTAACACCTGACTTCTTACGCACAAAGCATTGTTCATATGAGTTGAAACTGTAAATTTTTCAAATATATGATTATTCCTGCCAAATAAATGTCAATGAATACACATGAAATTTCACTAAGTCCATTGTCTTGCAATGTTGTGTTTAAAATGGCAATTATTCAAAGAATGTGAAACATAAAGCAAAAATTGCATGTTATACAATTTCAAATGTCAAAGTTGTGTTACACAGGCCACCTCACTTCATTAATGTAAATGGAGCACAGAGTATGGTGGACTGAATCCCATTATGTAAACGCCTTTCTGATATCTAGCCAGGACATTTGGCACATTTCATTTAGACTTCACATGTTTGCCCCCCCTTCTGCTCCCTCCCAGTAACCATCTCCGCAGCATCCATAGCCTGCCTGTGGTTGCTAGGGTTCCAGCAGTGCAGGAGGGTGAAGACTGACAGCAGTAAGTCTGTAAGTGTAAACTCAATTGTGCTCAGGTGTTCCAGCACTGTCCGAGTCAGTCACAGCAGCAGTCAATCTGCACCTGCCTTTTGTCAGTGCACATTACTGCTGATCTGTGGGGCCAACTTGGTCAAAAGATTTCTCTTCCTGACACTTTATCTGACAGTCATACGGGTCTTTTCGCAGTGATGAGGAGCTAGTACAAGCCTTGCTGAGGATCCCTCTCACTTCTCCAGGATATCTCCTGGTTACTTGTCAGATAGTATAACCCACAGAAATAACCTCACACACTGACAACAGAACTGTTTTCTATCTATCTATCTATCTATCTATCTATCTATCTATCTATCTATCTATCTATCTATCTATCTATCTATCTATCTATCTATCTATCTATCTATCTATCTATCTATCTATCTATCTATCTATCTATCTATCTATCTATCTATCTATCTATCTAAACACATGACGGAATATGGGAAAATACATTTTCCAGTCTATGGGGGCATCACTTAAAAAAATGCAGCACCTAAAACTGTGATAAATTAATAAAACGTATTTGCTGATCAGACGTTTATTATATTTGCTTTCCATGGAAAGATTCATTTTTTCTTTAGCTCGGCTTATTTTTTTTTTCCTGTAAAAGTGTAGTATTTGTAACATAGTGCCAGCAATAACATAGCTGTAATAATTAATAGGCAGCACAGTATCAGAAGATCTGCTCCAGTTATTGAGTATTACTTTTTCAGTGTGTGCAGAACTAATGAGAGAGTCTAGACTATTTTCTGATTTCCGAGACACACTGTGATCCCACCAGGCTTATTTACTGATGATACATGATTGTATGATGTGCTTAGACCATCTATGATCCTCATGTGGATGGCAGTGAATTGCGGATGCTAAGAGCAACTCATTCAGTCTAAATGACCTTTAAGCTTCATAGGACAGTGTTGGATCTTCCGTTCTGTGATGTCAATGTTAACCGACACAAGATGCTGGTCCTCTTCAGCTGTCATATGACATCTTATACAAGACAACTGCTTTGTGAGTATGGATTTGACAGCATGGAGCAGCAGATGTAATCATATTAATGAAGAAAGTAATTCATGGACTGTACACAGCCCACAGTGACTGCCTTTGGTGTTGTTTTTTAATCAAGATGTGTTAAAAGCATGGGCATTTAATAGTCTATACCCAAAAGTAAATGACCACCACTGCATTGGATGTTTTTGGTCCACCCCCCAAAAAAGCCATTTTAAATGTGTTCTCCTGCTCCTCTTTTCATTTATTGGTTGCCATTCTTTATTGGAACTTTTTTGGTGAATATTTCTGAGTGTACAATGCCTTTATGGTGGACACATTTATCAATTCAATCTCACATCTATAATGTATTGTTCCAAGTGAGCCACATAATGAAGGATCACCCAGTGGAGCTGTTGTCAGTATTATGTCTATCAAAGCAGGTAATCAGCATTATTTTTATCAGCTGTCTCTTTACTTTCTGCATTTTCCATCCTCAAACTTACCTCCTTGCAGTGAAACCAAAATGACTGTGGTTTGTTTCCTCTATGACCCCTCAAGCTCACATTACATCTCGGTTGATGCTTTTACCAAGCCAATTTTCTGAGGAAAATTTCCAGCACCATCCTCTTAAGCCAACAGAGGTCCTAAGAATACGCCTGGCCTTTTCATTAAAATTATGTTTGTGCGTATTCATTCAGTTATCCTATTTGGTCAAGGTTATAATGCATGGAAGGATGTTAGAGGCAAAGAATTACCTTTGCCATATGTGTTTTGCCATCACGATTTCTTCAAGTTGGAGATGTCTCCATTTGTGACCCCATCTTTATGTATGTATGAGGATAGGATGGGAGAACAGATTCAGTAGTTGAGATATAATCTGTTGATAGTTCAGCCTGCATTACTCACCCTCCAAAGAACATCGCAGTGCTGCTTGGATGGTTTAGCTGACTTGTGCATAATGCATATAGGCATCAGTGCTCTAAAATCACCCGATGCACATGCTTTAATGTGGGAAGAAGTAAAAACACAAAACGGATACCACTACCTACTTTTATGTTGCATTTTTGAAAGGTTTTTACTCCCCTTGATGATAAGGCATAATATCATGTGAGACTGTTTGCAAAAATGCAACAAGGATTCTGACATATTTCATTTAAACTAAACATGAAATAGTTTTTGATGTGAGAATATGTTTTGTTACCAGTATAACAGTGCGGTTCACTTTGCTTAATCAAACAAAAATTGTAAATCATTATGATCCACTTCCAGTCATTTCCTCAACATTAAATTACATCAAACAGAAGAAACAAAATTAACATTACTTATTACAAATTAAAACCACAAATGTGAAACCATTTTCTGGTTTGCACTATGTACTTGCAATATTTTGGAAGTCTGTCTAGCTTTTCCTATTTTCTTTTTTTTTGCAATAGATAAGTGTCATCTGTGTTTTCTCCTCTCCCTGTGGTGGTTTCTCATTGAACTTGTTTCTGTTCATGCACTCTCGAGGCTGCTGTGCATGGAAGGTCACACCTTTGACTAGTTTTGAGGGCCTCCAGATGGAGCATTCCTCAGTTCATCTTGCTTGCTTCATTCCACAAGACAACACATCACAGGCCAATGTGTCACTGAATTTATAGAATATGGTGACAGGCCTGGGACTCTTCTACTCATGTGGCTGTAGTTGGTTGTGACCTTGTCACCTGTGTTAGCAGTGTAGTCAGAGATGTTGCCAATACTCTGTACTCTTGAGGGCTAACTTCTTTAACCTGACATATTTTCAAAGGGGCGTATGTGTAAAGTGGAGGGAGAACCCAAATGCACATCTCAGCAGCAGGCGTGGACAGGCAAGTTCCATTATGTACCATTATCTAGTCATCCCCATGGGAATCGAAGGCTGGGCTGGAGATTCATTATATTCCATGAAGCACTACATAGAAAACAACTCTGGTGAACAGAGATCAGGAGTCAGACATAATATATGAAACTTGATCAACCTTACATTGGCGGGACTTTACTAATTAAAAGATATGATGTTGTCTATTAGGTTGATATTATGTTACTGCGGATTATAAGCTATGTAAGGTATATTAGGTAAGGTGTACTCCTTTATGCATCTGCTCACTTTTTTCTCAGAGGGCTGCTGGTCATCTGCTTCAAGCCTTTTTATTACAGCTGTTGACATAGTATGGCAGCTACATATCCCAATTTGACAGACTGCTAAAGAGAAGGTTAGATAGATAGAACTGTTCATATCAGTAACATTTACAAACAATATTTTTGTCAACATATTATACAACACATCATAATAAGTTTATTTCAACTCAGGTGTGCAGTGCAGGTCAAAATAACTTGGGCCTATATACATTCGAATTCGAAAAAGGTAAGTCAAGCTTAATAGTCCAAAATGGAAGGATCTTTCTCACACTGTAATATATCACATAGATCTGTAGGGTAACAATTGGACAAGAAATTGGAGCAACCTCATACATGATAATGTGTGGACAGATTTTTGGATCACTGGATGACCTTCTGATTTCCACCTACTTGACTGTTTTACACTGTTGCAGTCAAATCAACACTTATATACATTGAGTGAAATGCACTGAAATGCCATTGCACTTATGTACTGTTCAATCTGCAGGACTTTCTCTCAAGCAATTCAAGTGAAGGATTTATCCATCTACATTTAGAAGACAGTGAATCAATGTTCAAACTTTTACAATTTAAAAGAAAAGGCATTAACAAGAAAAATAGGTTACATGAAAATGGAACACAACATCAACAGGGTTTTTTAGATAATCAAACTCTGACTTTTATCAATATGAGATGAAACACAAACATCCCCAAAGCAAATATACTGCAGTTTATACTGCAGGAAAATGTAGGATCCTTTCCCAACGCAATTAGTTGCAAGGTGTGGTTTTACCGGCTTAATGCTGCACCCTCAAGTGCTGGAAGAATATCATACTTCAAGTAATATCATCCTACTACTCAGTGAGCACGTGCCTGCACAGTTACTATAGGAACCGCTAATCTACAATGTTTAAAACTACAAATAGTCTGCTAATTTCACCGTCAATATAACAGGTGATATTTATTTGAATCCTCCCCATATCAGTTTTCTAGAACAAGCTTTACAGCCATCTGCGATCTGTCTTTCGGGAGAAACTTAACCTCTCTGAAAAGTTGGTCTGTGTGGGTAATCGCTCTCCCTGACCCTCTTCACCTCCTCTTACCTCTGGTGAGATTCTTTTCCCACTCAAAGCTTTGAACTTTTTCCAAAACAGGAGTGTAATAAATCTTGGTCAAGGTACCAGGCCATATTGTCCATAAGCCTCTGTTTGTGTTACAAATAAACAAATTTTAAAAATCTGTTTGAATAATGACAGTAAGTGCCTACACAGGCATCTATACTTTGGAAATAATCCCGTAAAACGTTGATCTATCACATACAATTTAAACATGAGAAAGTTTATGCTGTTTTTCTCTCTTTTTGAGGAAAGTCTGTAATTTATTAATTGTAAATTATCTAAATCAAAGGAGTAGTCTACTACTAATGGCCTCATAGTCTATGAGAGGTGTGTTACCCACTGTCTTAAGGTAAGTGAAGTGAAGTGAGGAAATCAGACTTTTTTTTTTTTCAATGTGGATATAAACAACCCCAGGGGAAGGGTCTATATCCCTATGCAGACCTGGAATAGATGCTGTATGTACATCCCAAAAATTACAATATAGAGATCAATAATGAAAAGAATCGGGTACATGTGGAAAAATTAGATGTAAGAGACATTTCTTTAACTTAAGAGAGCAAACGAGCCACAGACTTAACACCAACTTGTCATTAGAAAGACACAATGACAGGATATCAAGGTATCTAAAATTTTGACACATTGGCTTGAAATAATGGATAATGAGCTGAGCCACATTGTCAGGTGCTGCCATTCACCCATTCCTAACATGAAGCAAGCAAGGGACAAAAAAACTCACTGCTTCCAGTATTCTTTCATTGTTCTCTGTACATATATGCACTCCTCTGTGCATAGCCAGCAATGCAAATGGAACCTCACTTGGGCGGAAGATCATTTCGTTTGGTTAAATATCTGCAACGTTCTCCCTACAGATTGATTAAATGGTCAAAATTTGCTCCTTGCAAAATCACAGTTCTAGAACGATTTCAAGGTTAGCAATGTAAATGCTTGATAGTTGTCCACTTTACCCCGCTAAATAACAAGAATCAGTTATTTAACCCTCTAAATCAGTTAGGGTTATCAACAAATTGAGTTGGTTTATTCCCATGTAAGAATGTTTGGCTGCCTCAACTGGTCTGGTCCTTTGCAGCTATTGTTAAACTTCCTAGTCAGTTTAGTTTCTGCTGGAGGCAAAATTAAGCGGCGGGGGATTCCTAGAACTGCCATCATCCACTCTCCCGCCTGTGGACAAAGCTTGAGTTTCTGTCAGTACAGGAAGAGGCCGCAAGTTTTTTACAGTTCATTAAAGATCCCTTCCAGGAAACATAATACTGTCCATGATATGACTCAGAATTGTAGATTTACACCTTAATTGTAACATTGAACTTAATATGAAAAGGTTGGACTTAAACTAAGCTCTGTCCTATTAATGGAGTTGACAGGAATGGTTTTGATTTCACAGTGAGAGCATATGTAAGAGCTGGATTTCTTTCGTCTGATCTCAGCTCTAATTTAGAGGCCATTATCATTTATGTATTTATTTTTCTGGATAAAATGATGGCTTCAGTCTTATTCTTTTTAATACTCTTATGCATGGCCTACAAAAACCAGCATATTGATAAATATCAGGAGCTCTGAATTATGATGGGTAAAAGAAAATCACATGAATTATATGAATAGCACATGAGTGGCTAAAATAGGCTATATCAAACCTACGCTTTGATAATTAAAAAAAGAGACTGAGACTGAGATGGTCACTGGGGAGATCCACCTGATTTAAAAAAAAAACCCTAGTGCCTCAGATCCTGACAGGTTTGGAGGTTGATCTGTTTGAGGTGTCACAAATGGTAACTTGGTGTTTGTTGAGTGTTTATTGCCAAAGGTCACAGCCTGAACAAACAAACAAACAAACAAACAAACAAACAAACAAACAAACAAACAAACAAACAAACAAACAAACAAACAAACAAACAAACAAACAAACAAACAAACAAACAAACAAACAAACAAACAAACAAACAAACAAACAAAACTGTTCACCTATAATACTGAGATGCATGATTCATGGCCATGTTCCGAGAAGGATTAGATTTTGCAATTCTCTGGTCCCCAAGCCAAGTCCCAATGGCCTCAGCCACTGTTGCCCTAAAACCGGAGCGCCTCTGTCTGTGTTCTCTGGATATGAAGCCATGGTGCTCAGATGGTGATTAGACTCTACTTATCAGTGATGATAAGAAGATTATCGACTCCTGTGATTGTTGATGGTGAGATGGTGATTATACACTACTTGTTGACAATCAATGTGTTATTAACTCTCATAATTTATTTTCACAGTCTAAAAAAATATGAAGCCTTTCTATTTTGTGCCTTTATAAGCTTGGAAAAATACCCTTTAAAGGAAATCAGTATTTATTATTACTTTTGTTACGGGAGTATAAAAATGAAAACAACTGTATATCAGTGGATTAATTGTGTTGTTTTTGTCAGACTCTTGACTTCATGGTAGCAATAAATTGGCAGCAGCATCATCATCTTTGTTTGAGAGATCATCATGACAAAATAGATCCAAAATGTTGGGATATGTTTTGGTTACATCAAGAGTGTGAAGTTCAGCTTTGAAAAAGACTGATGCAAATTGGACTTTAGGATCTAAAAGTAACCGTGAAAAAAGAAGTATGCATGATGATTACCATTTTGAGGACGAAAATGATTCACTACAGTTGACTCCTGCATCTGGTGTTTACATGCAGTTTTTCCTGTATCACTCATGTTCCACGTTCACTTGACGTAAAATTCATGGGAGATAAACCTTCAGCACTCACACAGCTACTTCTATGGAGTGGCACTAGAAGTACATATTTTTTGGACTTTTTCAGTGCAGAGCTAAACAATACTCACATCGTGTTTGACACCACTTCACTAAGCAAAGAATTATGTAACTATGCCTTGACATCACATTCTAGTGAATGCAGTATGTTTTCCAATTTGATTTAGAGATTAACTTAAAATATTTCTGATTTTCAAGGTCAGATTCACTGAGACCCCACATCTCCATTTCCATTTGTGTTAATCATGTTTTGTCATGGCTCAAATACAAGAGGGGGTAAAAAGAAAGATAAGCTATTGTCCTTTCAGTAGTTCCATATAAAGGGCATGGGTAAAATACTATAAAATGATGGGTCTTAATATTCAGCAATCGACTTCAGCTTGACAAGGGAATTCTTGCAAATTTCTCTTTCTAGCCTTAATTGAATTCTTCGTCTACAAAGTGATTTTGGAGCAATTTGAATATGAAACTGCAGCACATATTTTCTGACTCAAGGACACTATGGTACCTCTAGATTTTCACTTTTTGAATAGATACATCTGAAATCGTGTTTAAGTTCTGCAACGACACGCTGCCTTGAGCTCACTCCCTTCATTCTCTCCAATTAGTCCAATTCAGTTGTGCTTTTGATCAGCGATGACTCTGGTTGACAGCCATTTGTGTTGTCTGTTTCAAATGAAAACAATTGCAGGAAGTTTAACAATGGATCCCAGAAATTCAGAAGAACAGATCCCCTCAACCTCTCCTTTTCACCTTTGTCTGCGTATTTCCAGACATTAATCTGTAAAGCTCTGGTCTAATATATAAACTTTTTTTTCACAATCCTAACTGACATAAAATAAAAGTGAGAGTTGAAGATTGTTTTCACAACATCTTCCTACTATCAGTATCTATAATAACCCATTTTCTAACCCATATTCCCCAACCCTGATAATATCTGTACTCTGATTCAAATGTAATTTCAATTTATTTTCTAATTTATAATGACAGTAAAGCTGTCAGGCTGGGGAGTATTGCAGTGGTTAGTGCTTCTGCCTCACGGCAAGATCATCCCTGGCTCGATTCTGACAGGGTGCCTTTCTGTGTCTGTCTATGTTGATTTCCTGGACCTGACATGTAAAGTAAAGCATAAATGATTGTACGTGTCTATGTGTGGCCCTGTTATCAAGCGGTGTCCGGTACAGGGTGAACCCTGCCTCTCAACAAATGACAGCTGAGATAGGCTCCAGCCCTCCTGCGCAACCCTGAGTGGAGGATAAGTGTTTTAGATAATGAATGAGTGCAGCTGTCATAAGAAAATGTCATAGTGTATTTAAACAACTGTGGCACCTCATGTGTCGTTCTTTAAAATTGTATGGCACTGACGACACAGTAGGTTACAGAGCCCCTTAGAGGGCATGGGGGGAAATATTTTTGAAGATTAATTTTTGTGAGATCTTGCAAAAATTAATCTACAAAATGTTTTTTTCCCTAAGGGGCTCCGTGTTAGGTTGATGAGGTCTCGATGAAGGTCTTGATTAAGTAATGTATCTGTATCTTCCTTATACAATTATTGTGTATAATTTGAATCACAGCTGACAGTAATTTGATGTTACAGAGCAACTAAGTTGAACTTAAATTAAAAAAGGATATAGGATAATAGCTGTTGAAATAGCTTCTACAAACCTTGATTTCTCACTATTGACTGACCAGTCCTGTTTTAATGATGTCCGATGAAGTGTTGATATGCTAAAGAGGATGAATCACAGAAGCGCAATGAAAAAATAACACCTCTCTGTTTGACACCCTCATTTTTCACACTTCAGTGTTGCAGGGTTTCAAAGAATCACAAAACCTTTGCAATTTCCTATCCTGATTTCAGTTTGGAAATGATGCTGGGCAACAGAAATAGACAGAGAATCTCCAGGCAGATGAAAAAGCCATCAGCAGGATACCCAATTTCAGCTCAGTCCAAGAGAATAGAGAACAACGGCAGCGGATCAGTTCTTCAGGAAGGTTGGAGGAGGAGAAAATTAATATTACAAAAATACGAGTCGATATAATTATTACAAAGAAAGATGACATTGTTATATTACTATAATAATCCCCAAACGACAATTGCACAGCTCGTGAGGTTGAAACGGTGAGGCAGATGTATTCCTTGGTGTATTAAATGCATTACTTTGATTTACCCTGCATCTTTCAATTGAAAATCTTAATATTATTCTGAAAGGATCCAAATAAGGAAGGCCGTTAAGTTTTACACTTTAAGTTAAGCTGGGGAAGAAATTGATATTCTTTCACCTATCATGATGTCATAAAATATTATTTTCATGTGTCTTCCACAACAAAGTATTTCAAAAAAGGCGATTCTTAAAGCACAGTTTATAACTGTGTTTTAGTATTGCCTTATATATTCTATAAGACCTCTGATTGGCAGAAACACTTAACTGATGAGTCATTAAAATACAGTGTCTGTTCTCTGCTGCACATTGTGATCCATAAAAACATGGGTCTCTGGTGAGAACAGAGGAACTTTTATCTGGAACAGTGTTATGTGCTTGTTAAGTGTCCATACTTTGCTCTTCATCCCTTGGCGGAGATTGAATCATAAATACATTAAATCAGGAACTGAAAGTAGGGATAAGGTGTCCAAGCTGTCCAGCAGGGTAAGATCACCATGGCAACTTGATCTGATCATGTTTAGAGTGTGTTTGTAAGCAGCAAGTGCAAAGTTTATGTCAAAGGTTCAAATACTGAAGGTAAGTGGGTTGTGAACTTGCCTCCTTTTTGTTTGACTTCCCTTGGAACGGTTACAAAGAATTACAGATTTCTTATTCAAACATAAGCTGACATATTCTGGAGAGATATTATAATGTATGACTGGCCTTTATAAAATAATTCACCAAACATTCGAAAGAGAAACACATCAGCACTCTTTTTGTTCATTACAGAACCTCCTAGGTCTTTTTTATTGTCTTGACTGTCATGAATCTGACCATTGGTATGCATTTATGTCCTCTTCTCTACAGTGAATATTTTGAGGATTTGGCAATTGTGGGGGAACATTTTTGAAAATTGAAGATCCATCAAGTGACTTGTGTGAGGTTGTTTTAAGATTGGAAACACCAGCGGCTCTCAAACAATTCAAGTGTGACTCATGACACTAAGAACCCCTAAAAAAGGACAAAGCATTCAAAATTTAGAGGATAAGGTCAGCTGATTGTTTTAAAATTGTTTGGGAACATTTTGACAAAAGTAGCCTTACATGTATACATAGTTAAACAAAACAAAGTTATAATGTATCAGAGTGGATATGAGTTATAAGTCTGCCTTCTGTTACTTACAGATTTTGGTACGAATTTTAATGGCTGTGTCAAAAAAACAAAAGTGTGACAGATTAAAAAATCTATGAAATCCAATCCCGGACGAAAATCCAATTTGCCAGTAGCAGCAGAGTCAAGAGTAATCAACAGTATTTAACTCAGCTTGATCCATTAGCACCAAATGCAAGTACAAAGGCGTCACTGTAGTTTCTATTAAATTGCTTGAATCCCATCTCACAGTAGGAGGGTCCCTGGTTTGATTGCAACGGGGGAAGGGCCCTTTCAGTGTGGTCTTTGCATGTTCTCCTTCTTTCTGGGTTTTTGTCAGTTTTCCTACCAGAATCCAATAACATTGCCCTCACATGTGAATGAGAGAATGAGATTGTGATCGACTGGCAACTGGTCCTGGGTGAACCCTGCTATATGCAAATATCTTCTTCTTTCCCTTTCGGCTTTTCCCTTCAGGTGTTGCAACAGTGAATCAACCTTCTCCATCTAACTCTGTTCTCTATATCCTCCTCTCTCAGACCAACTAACTTCATATCCTCTCTCACTACGACCATAAATCTTCTCTTTGGTCATTCTCTAGACCTCCTGCCTGGCATCTCCAATTCCAGCATCCGTCTACCAATATATTCATTATTCCGTCTATCAATATATTCACTATTGCTATATGTACATATATATATACCTATCCATACATATATATTGAGGAGACTATGTGGAACAAATATATAGATTATACCAGGATTGGTCAAAGAATCGGACAAATAAATATCTCCACATATCCAATATTCAATTTCTCCAGGCACTATTATTACTGATATGTTTATGTCCAATTTCCCAAGTTGTATAACTGCATATGAGAAAAAAAAACAAAATGATATGAAGGTGCAATAGTGTGCTTTCTTGTGATGCCTGTGGAATTTATATGCATTAAACTTCAGCACACAGTTCTGGTATTGAAATTTGAAATGTTATCAAAGGGGTAGGAGGTGAAATACTCTGAAAATTAACATTCTCTAGTTCACTTTTCAAGAGAGCGGGTCTTTGAGTAGCTTTGACCCTCTTGTTGACATCATTAGCACTGAGAATAATTCGTATTCAATAACTTACATCTAAGTAATTTTTCAAGCCACTTACGCAAAGTGCCTGACAATCAGTTCTCCTCAGCGTGTAATCCTTCCTAAAAAGAAAGGGAGAAATGATGAGAAAACGTCTCACAACTGAGTAGTTGTACAACTTGAAAGCAGAAACAACAAATGCGTCCAAATCAAAAGCAGGATCTTACACGAAACATAAAAGTTGTTAAAAATCCTTTTATGGGTACATGCCTTTTTGTTGAAATTATTCCCGTGTTTTTCTTGATATCCTTAGAATTAGTACTGAGCGGCATGACATGCCACCATTTCTCCCAAATATCTTCCACTTCCTTTCCTTTTCCTTTCAGCTGCTCCTTTCAGGGGTTGCCGCAGTGAATCATCTGCTTGCATCTCACCCTCTCCTCTGTAACCTCTTTCACACCAATTGACTTCATGTCCGCTTTCACTGCATCCATAAATTCCTTCCTCGGTCTTCCTCAAGGCCTCCTGCCTTCCAGCTCAAACCTTAGCATCTTTCTACCAATATATACATTTTCCTTTCTCAACACATGTCCAAACCATCCCAGTCAGGCCTCTCTGACTTAAACTCCAAAACATCTAACTTGTTCTGTCCCTTTTTTGGACTCTGACCCTATCCATCTTACTCAACATTTTCATATCCCAAATATCATATTCAGCACTCAAACATGATCCCATTTAACCCAAACATAAATATTCCACTTGGGTCCCAAAGTCTAACAAGAAAATATGATTGAGGTTCCAAGGCAAGGTGGCATAAACCATTGCAAGGAGAGATTTCATTTCACTGATTCCCTGCTTTAATTGCTGGATTCTACATTTCAATATTTCAAGTGTGTGGTGAAAGTAGAGAATATGCCATATGTGGTATTGGATTATATTGAATGAGATGCAAATGTAAAGGAAATAGATATCTGTATATTTCCAGATAACAGTTAAATTTAAATCACCATATTCCCATGAATAAATGGAGGGACATAGCAGGCCTGATAAAGCATTTCACTGACATACGAGACAAAGGATATGAATCTAAGCTGATGTAAACCTAAGTCCGTCCATTTAAAAATATATGAGAAAACCAGGAATAGCAATGTTTATTTGACAGAATTCAGACTCTTGTTTGTGTATCACAAATGCCCAGTTTCCTGATTTGTGCTGCTGTTGATCCGTCTAGAAAAACACATATAATCACACATCACTTGTCCTCACTGAATCTTGTTTGAATAAAAGTTTTGGTAGATGAAATGTACATATTGCCTTTTGAATATACCAAAAATATAAATGGAAGGGCTAAGGACTCAGGGGCAGCACTAATAATATCGAGGAGCTCGCAGAATAAGATTTATTTAACAGAATAGAAGAGTAAATGAGGAACTTCAATGACAAGGACTTTTCTCTTTCCTCTCTTTAAGTTTGCTACAGAGTGCCATGGTGCAGTGTGTAAGCAGAAGTATTCATAAAATAAAAAAAGCTAGTTACTGCTTTGAATATAGCCAAATCCTTAACTTTGCTGTGAAGGTGCTGACTACTTTTTACATGTGTTTTTGTTCAAGTTTGGGGATTTGTGAAACAAAAAGATTGAAATTCTCCTCTGCGTCCCTGTTCTATCAAATCCTGAGTCACTTTCATGTGGGCTTTTGGCCACACACAGGTGTATTTCATTGGCTGTTCTTTGAAAGTATAGCAGAAGCCAAGGACAATATTGGAAAAAAAATGTAAAAAATAAAAAATGAAATAAAATGTGAGTACAGTACTCCAGCATGGCGTGACAGATGAGTAGCACCACTTTTCCCAAAGGGAAACAATGGCACCGCCAGTGCAAAGCGGTTTCACGTCAACAATGTGAAGTCAGCCTTGAAGGTAAAGTGAGGAGGCAAATAAAATTCAAGCATAACAAAAGTAAATGTGTTTCATGCATGATCTGAAAAAGACGGATGAACAGAGAGAGAGAGAGAAAGTTTGGACCTCTGACCCAAATAAACAAATCATGTAACAGGAGACAGGAGGTGGAAATGTGACTGATAAAGACATCAAGTCAGAGTGACCACACACAAAGGTAAAATATATGAGGAAGAACATGAAGAAACCGTGACAGGATAGGGAAGATATTTGAAAATGTCAAAAGAAGGAACACCAAACATAGGAGCATATTACTGTAGGAGACTAAGGGTGACATAGCCGGGGGGAACAGAAAGTGGTCCAAAATCTATCCATCTTCTGCCACTTATCCTGCACTCAGGGTCACGGGGGATGCTGGAGCCTATCCCAGCTGTCATCGGGCGAGAGGCGGGGTACACCCTGGACTGGTCACCAGTCAATCGCAGGGCCACATTTACAGTCAAACAACATTCACTTACTCACTCATTCGGGGTATTTTTCCCAGTTTTTTTTTTTTCAAATTAACTTGCTGCATGTCTTAGGACTGTGGGAGAAAACTGGAGAACCCCCACACAGATACAGGGAGAACATGCAAAAGTCCACACAGAAAGGTCCCCTTGTTGGAACCGAACCAGGGTCCTTCAGGCTGTGAGGCCAAAGCACTAACCAATGCAGCACCCTGCTGCTCTGCAGTCCAAAATGTTCACTCCAAATCTAAATGAAAAAGGAGGAGGATTATAACTGAAAGGATTAAAAAAGAAACAAACATAAACTAAAAAACAAAATCAGCGGCAGAATTCTTCCTCTTTTGTCCTGAAAGGTCTGACATCAGAATTTGACACTAATCTGGTACAGTACACGAAAAAAGCTTACTAGTGTCTTGCAGTCACTCAGATCCCAAGCTCTTTGTGGTCTTTCAAAATTCCCATTTCCGTCCGACAGTCAAATTTGAATCTGACTTAATCAGTCTGACAGAAAATCCAACACCTCATCTCAGTTATATTTGTTTGAGAAATCGCAGGTCACTGGAAAGTATAAAACACAATCAATCATTTCTCCGTCTTGCAGCCTTAGACCAAGATTTGCTAAAACAGGCTTTTTGATATTTGTTAACTCATCAAGACTGGTGTCATGTATTGCTCAGATCTGTAACTCTTAAATAAGAAGCCATGCTATGTTGAGATACACCCAGACAGATTGAAATGAGTGGACTGCCTTCTGTGCTTTTCATAGTAAAAACAATTGGGGACCTTTTGTTAGCTAATAGAGTTAACTTTACTGGCTGGAAAAAGAAATGTACAGAATTCTAGAGACGTATGTTGCCAGAATTGTCGACGGCGAGATTCCTAATGAGTGCCAGTCTGTACATGTAAATTTGGTAAATCTTACTAAATAAATTAATTTAACCCCACTTTCCCAATCCTGTGCATCAGATGAGTTTTATTTCCATCTTTTCCTTAATGAGCCACATCAAAAGTGGGGTCCCCCCTTGGATGATCCACGATCTAAATGTGTGTCATTGCGGATATATGGTTTCGGGCAATCATCTTTACTGGATTTGTCTATTGCATTATCTTTAACTTTTTTCTTCAAGAATTGTTTTTATGGCATTTCCCTTGTCCTTCTTAATTGCATTAGGTTAAATGAGTATTAGTTAAACAAAATGGATATGGCTAGAGTATTAGCCCATGGGCCTCGACTCTCCTTCATGCACACTGATGTTTATGCTGCTGATTAACTGAGGCATGGGGGGAAGAAAGGAACATCTGGTGATTCCCCGAAGGTCAACAGTCCCCATAAGCAAATGAAAACAAGCTGTATATCAATTATCAAGTAAGTATGAGTAAACACAGATATAGACTTTATGGGGGCTCCTTATAATACAGCTGTAAGTTGTAGAGGTAAACAGAGAGCTGTGAGTGAGCAGGTCCAAGATCCTGTTTGGAGAATCCGCAGAAACAACTGTCTTTGAGGTAAATACATTTTATTGTTGGAGATTGTATACTGCTTCCTCCCTTCTCAAGCTCCCTGCTGTTCTCGAGGAGGAATGAGTGGAGAGAGTCAGGAGAAGGGTTTTTACTGCTGTTTGCTGATCGTACTGCTCAATCTAGTCGTGGGAAAGAAAATAAATGCCATGCAGAAGTTCATGATTACACAGAAACTATCGTGATAAGGCATTTATCCTGTATCTCATTCACACTGTGTATAAAAAATATAAAGGAACGCATACATTTAGGGCCTGAAACTGTAAAAAACAGAAACTGTAAAAAAGTTGCTCAAAGGTAACAATGTAATTCATCCACACATTATTTTACACCATCGTATGTAACACAAGTATTAAACATGTACATTTAAAATGTGATTCAAACACAAGTTCTCATCTTTAGCCTGTTGTAACTTTGTAACTCCATGTACGTCTAAAGAGATGGGTCACACAACTGCAAGGTTGCAGCAAAAGTGAGAGGCGTTATTCATGAACCTAATTACATTCGCCTTCATGGACCACCTCGTGTCCGGCACAGTGTCCTCTCCAACGGCCCTGTCCTCACAATGCAGAGAACGCTGTGATTCAGCAAGATGGGCGGTTTGTCTCGTCTTTGTGACAATGTTACGGCCACATTACTAACTCTGCCTTCCTCATAGGTCCCTGTAGATATGAAACTGTATTAGATATTCACTCAACCCTAAGGGAATCTATCATAGGTTTGTGAAGGTCCTCCCTCTGAAGCATCAGATTAGGCTAACAAACTAATTCTATTAATTAACTTGCTTATGAAAAGAGTCATATCTCAAACAATTAGATATTTTAAGGCCTTTAAATCCTTTCAAACTGAATACATTTCTTTGAATTGAAACTACGGTTTCTTCTTTTGTCTTCTTTTTTTTTCTCCTTTAGCGGGTCCCCACGGCGAATCAACCTCCCCAATCTAGCCCTATTCTCTGTATCCTTTTCTCTCCAACTAACTAACTTCATGTCATCTTTCACTACTTCCATAAATCTTCTCTTTGATCTTCCTCGAGATCTCCTGCTTGGCAGCTCCAATACCAACATCCTTATACCAATATATTTACCATCCCTCCTCTGTACATGACCGAACCATCTCAATCTGGTTTCTCTGACTTAATCTCCAAAACATCCAACATGTGCTGTTTCACTGATGGGCTCATTTTTTATCCTATCCTCAACATTGTTATCTCTGCAACCTTCACCTCTGCTTCCTGTTTCACAGCATTGCTGGTCTCACAACTGTCTTGTACACCTTTCCTTTCATTCTGGCTGTTATTCTTCATTTACATAAAGGATTGTACTTTATTGATCCCCAAAGGGGAAATTTGTTTGTCACAGCAGTGCAGGGCAGAGGACTGCAGACAGGTAGCAGAGTACATTAGCCATAACAATAACAAAAAATATGAATCTAAATGTAAATAAAAGAGACAATTAAAAGGATGAAGACAACAAGGATAAAAATAGATAATGGAATGACAGAATGACAGAATGCTGTGCATGTAGTTATGTAGGGAAATGACATGTGTGAATGACATTATTGGCAGAACAGATTAGAGGTAGTGGTAACACAGATGCAACCCCGGATGGTCAAGGTTGTGTGCTGTCCAGATTGCTGTTATACATTCTGATGGCCGTGGGCACAAAGGCTCATCTGAAGCGTTTGGTTCTGCACCGGGACTGGATGAGCTGTTGGCTGAATGAGCTGCCCATCAGCCATAGCTCGTCGTGCAGGGGGTGGGAAGGATGGTCAAGGATAGCTCCCAGTTTGTCCTTCACCCTTCCCCCGGCCAGCAATTCGAGATTGTCCAAGTTCAGTCTGCTTTCTTCACCAGGTTGTTTAGCCTATTGACCTCGCCAGTCCTGTCACTGCCCCACCTGCACACTATAGCGAAGAAGAGCGTGCTGACTACCGTAGACTGGTGGAAGGTCTTGAGGAGTCTGCCACAAACAACAAACAACCTCAGTCTCCTCAAGAAGAACATCCTGCTCTGACCCTTCCTGTAGAGGGCATCTGTGTTATGTGATTAGTCCAGTTATTTTTAATGTGGACCCCAAGATACTTGTCCACTATCTCCACCTCCTAACCCTTGATTGTGATTGGTATAGGTCACCTCTGATTCTTCCTAAAGTCCTATGGTACCCCTTACACTTTTCTTCATCTGCTTCAACCTGCTTGAACCTGGTTTTTCACCTTTCTCCATTGCTTTAGACTGTTAACCTTAAGTACTTGAAATCCTCCACCATCTTTATCTCCACTCCCTGTAACCTCACCGTTCCACTTGGGTCCCTCTCCTTCACACACATATATTCTGTCTTGCTATGACTAATCTTCATTTCTCTCCTTTCCAGAGCATAACTCCTCAACCTGTTCCCTGCTCTCACGACAGATCACAATGTCATCTGCAAACATCATGGTCCGTGGAGATTCCTGCCGAACCTCATCTGTCAGCCTGTCCATCACCACTGCAAACAAGAAGGGTCTTGGAGATGATCCCTGATGAAGTCCCACAATCACCTTGGAGTTCTCTGTTACACCTGCAGCACACCTCACCATTGTCTCAAAGCTAGCATACATGTCCTGCACCAGTCTTACATACTTCTCTGCCACTCCAGACTTCCTCATACAATACCAGAGTTCCTCTCTTGACACCCTGTTGTATGCTTTTTCTCGTCCTACAAAAGTGCAATGCAGCTCCCTCTGACCTTCTCTGTACTTCTCTATTAGCATTCTCAAAGCGAATACTACATCTGTAGCACTCTTTCTAGGCATAAAGCGATACTGCTGCTCACAATGCTGACTTCTGCTCTCAGTCTAGTTTCCACTACTCTTTCCCATAACTTCATTGTATGGCTCATTGACTTTATCCCTCTGAAACCAGAACTTGTAAACCATTCATTCCAAAAGGCAGACAATAATTACACTCCACAGGCTCTAGATTGAAATTTTTGCTCTTGCAGTGAGTTCTTCATGCTACCACACATGTCCCTCTGTTTCCTCCTCAGCCACCTTGGGGTATGATGGTATTTGCTCTCCTGTCCCCCTGGATCCCAGAGGACCAATTCACCCTGCTGTGAAAATTATCATAAAAATCAAGAGTAAAGCTGCTTCCATGTTGTAGTGCTTCATTGTCATACATCATAGATGGCTTATTTTGCACAAAGAATACTGTGGTTTCATTGTAAAAAACAACACCTAAAGCAAACTTACATCATCATTTGTTTCATGTCATTTCTAATAATCTAATGCTATTCAGCTGATTTTTGTATACGATCAAATACTCTGTATATGTATACCACCATATACTATTTTTTGTATACCAAAATATATACGACTCATGATAAAATGTGTTACATACCAGCTGTTGCTTGGTGTATTCCTTCAACTCCTCATGAACAGATAAACTGCTGTTTACAAATAGCACTGCACAACTTATTGATCGGTGAAAACAGACATATTTTGCATTAAATTACTTTAACTGCTTTTATCATTACAAATACACAGATTTATTTTAAGTCTCTCCTCCTTTTCCAACAAACTCAGCCAAAATTTTCTTCTGTTTTATACAAAGACAGCTTCAACACAGTGACTACGCTGAGCAGAATACCCACATGGATAGAAACAAACAAAGGATATCCAGTGACCTGGAGAATTTGTTACATGAGTAGGCCACCGACGATGCCCTGTTCTCTGTCGAACGATCGAAATGTGTTATGTATAATGATCAATGAAATCTGCTGAAATTCATTTGAACTTCAGTTGCAAAAACTAACCCTTTAGATTAGTCACTGCCAGCACCAAGGACATTCACTGGACGAGTATTTTATCGTCTTTTGCATACAAAAACATGATTGAAAAAGCATTAAATGGAAACCTAGCAGATAGGTGCCGTCAAGAGACAGCATTGTTAGAGTGAATGTCAGAGGTATCATTCTGAAGAGGTGAGAGAGAAAATGTTAATGAAAACTATGTTCAGCTTTGATTCAAATTCTGTGAAACATAAATGAGGTCATCTTTCTTAAACAATGACAAACTGCTTGAAAGACGTTTTCCTCACATTCCTTTTTTAATGAATTTTTCTTTTCATATTTGTCTGAAGGGTATATTTGGTGCATCTTAACTATTAAAGCATTCAAATCATTTTTTTTCAGATAGGGGATTTTAATTTCAATTATGCTTTTGATCGTGAATCTTTTGCATGTATGTGGGTTAGAATCCAAGATAAATTTGATTGATTTCTCGAAGCCAATTTTAGCCTTTGAGCTTTAGCCTTGAGCAATTTTGAGCTTGTGAGGAAAGCTCGCTCAGTGGTGGGACTCAACCTAGACCATCTTGAATCTGTGGCTGTGCGGAGGGTGAAGGACAAACTGGGAGCAATCCTGGACAATCCTTACCACCCCCTGCACGACGAGCTGTGGCATATAAGCAGCTCATTCAGCCATCGGCTTATCCCACCCTAGTGCGGAACTGTATGCTTCAGACGCTCCTTTGTGCCTATGGCCATCAGACGGTATAACAGCAGTCTGGACAGCACGCAACCCTGACTGCCTTGAGGGCATCTGTGCGACCATCAACTCATTATTCACTCACCCACTCACAGGTGTGGTGCCCTTAACGATTACTGGTTACCTACTTATTTATTCTAGCCCTGACATTACTGGTGGGAGCCGTAATACTGTGTATTGTTTATCTATATATGTGTATGTGTATATGTGTTTATATATATATGTAGGTATGGGTATGTGTATGTGCATGCTTATTTATATGTTGGTGTTTTGATATTCTTTTATCTTATCTTATCTTATCTTATCTTATCTTATCTTATCTTATCTTATCTTATCTTATCTTATCTTATCTTATCTTATCTTATCTTATCTTATCTTCTCTTTGCGTGTTAGCAATGTCTTGCCCGTTGACAGGGTTAAT
>CAAKHD010013491.1:393125-421069 GCA_901007705.1 Fistularia tabacaria
ATTTCCCCGATGGGGATCAATAAAGTATTATCTTATCTTTTATCTTATCTTATCTTATCTTATCTTATCTTATCTTATCTTATCTTATCTTATCTTATCTTATCTTATCTTATCTTATCTTATCTTATCTTATCTTATCTTATCTTCTCTTTGCGTGTTAGCAATGTCTTGCCCGTTGACAGGGTTAATTGACTTGAATTTAAACCTTATTTTTGTAAAAATCCAAGTAAATGTATTCTTACCAAGTGAGAAGATGTCAGAGGATTTTTGTTTAGATATTTTGACTGAATTGGAAACCAGGGAGTATCAATGTTCACGCCATTTTGATCAGAGTCCCTGTGGGGTAGCTTATATATCTCAATGTTTAACCAACTTTGTCTTACCCTCCTGGTGAGAGGCCTAAAAATATGATTTATGAAGCAGCTGGCAAAGCCAGTCATATACTGTAGTTCATCCAGAGAGATACCCGAGGATTCTAAGTTCAGTTGTTTGTGGAGCATTTCAGAAGGTGTGTGTTTGTTTTTCTAATGTTTATCAAAACATTATACAGTGGTAGGACATCAAGACAAGACACATACATGAAAAATTAAACTTTGCATTGTTTTTAGTCATGCCAAGTGGAGCATCATCAGCGTCATCAGGGGTGCCAAATCAAATACCCATTTGCGATCAGCTAAGAATCTTCCAAAGCTGATGATAAGTGGAGGCTTGGTTATTCCTTTTTCAGCCCTCTGTCTTATAAGTATTCACTATATTAAATAAATTTCCCCACAACAAAGATATTTTGGTTCCTGTCTTTCCTGCTTAATGGTGGAAATGATGCTTTTAAAAGGGGGATGAACAAAGTCAGCTAAAATGAAAAACATGTGATTAAACTGGCACTTTGTGCAGGCTTTCTGCATTAATGAAGCAAAGTTGAGTATAGGGGGTGAGGAGTGCTTTTGTTCGTTCATGAAAATGTAATTGTTTCTCACCTAGACTCCTCACAGGGGAGTGGCTTTTATTTGAAATGTTGTCTCTGTGGTGTCGTGACCCTCCACCCACATGCATCTCTTCAAGGGGCCTTGCCCAAGGCTTTATCTTGGCTGCCAGCCCCACTCACTTACTGTACAAACAAACATGAGTACAAACACACTCACTCAGAGCTGAAAGGGCAGGCTGTGCAGAGAAAATCGGTGGCAATTCTTCTTGGTCGCTCCATCTGGCTCAGTGTCGGTGTTGGTTCACTTTATTACGATTATAAGAAGGATGATGGGAGTCTTACTGATCAGACTGATTATAAGGGAGAGAATGGTAATTGCAGAGCAACCTGTTATAAATCAAATGCCCCCGTTGATTTGTGCAGTTTTGTTTTTCTTCACCAGTACCCTTTGGACCATATTATTGTCACAGCCCCTGCCTCGGCACTAGTCACACTTCCATTTGCTTAAACTGCACGTTAAGTGGATGTACAAATAAGTGATGAAAATGAACTGAAAATGTTGTGAAAAGTAACCTGCTGATTTCGTTTTAAAAACACAGAGTCTGTAAGCTTTTGATGTGAAAATTGGAATTACTATTCAGGAACCATGCTGGCATTTAGATCAACATTACACTCTGTGTGAATGATCTTCTCTCTGTACACACACCATAAGTGTATTTAATGTGACAACTGCACTGCTGGCTCTTAGCTTTTGCGGTGTGACAGTCCGTCTTAACTCCACACACAATTCTCAAGGCAAACACCGTGACAGCAACTGAGATGAACAGCTGATTGTGTGATTGTCCCTTCTACCATAAAAAATAGTACAGCATAGGAATGCGAGTTGTGTTTACAGATTATATGATTTTGGATGAATATGAAAGTATCTGATGAAAACACAAATCTATCTATCTATCTATCTATCTATCTATCTATCTATCTATCTATCTATCTATCTATCTATCTATCTATCTATCTATCTATCTATCTATCTATCTATCTATCTATCTATCTATCTATCTATCTATCTATCCAAGCCACAAACAAACAAGCAATCACCCAGCTTTTTACCAGACAGCGTCAGTGAACCATCACTCATTTTTGAAATGTGAGACCCCAGTATGCAGTTTACTTCTGTAAGCTCCATGCCCTTAATAGGAATTGCAAGTTCTTTTTGAAAGCATGATCTTGTACAGCAGGTTCTGTTCTATAGATATCTTTGGTATCTTTGACACCTGCCCTCTCCAGGGATTACAATAGAAGAAAAAATGATATAATGTGTATTTCTGGGGACTTAAAAAAATGCAGCATCTAAAACTGTGACAAATTAATAAAACATATTTGCTGACCAGATATTTATTATATTTGCATTTCATAGATAGATTCTTCTTTTCTTTCGTTCAGTGTATTTATCTGAACGTCTTTGTCTGCCGCCACATGTAATGTATACTTTATTAATCCCTTGTGGGGAAATTCGTTCTCTGCATTTAACCCATCATGGCTGAACCATGAGCAGTTGACTGCCGTCTGACAGCACCAGAGGAGTAGTTGGGGGTTCAGTGTCTTGCTCAACAGCACTTCGACACACTAGGAGGGGCGGGGAATCGAACTAGGGAGCTTCAGTTCCAAAGACGATCGCTCTACCTCCTGTGCTACGCCGCCCCTCATAATAACCTCAATACCTCAGTCTAATTTGCATTCTTCCCTGAAGCCAGCTGGGTAGTACTGCAACCTGGCATTTCTGTTCGTGAGCATCAGAGAATAGTAGTCCCAGTCATAACATCGTGTTCCTGACAGAATTGTGGGTCGCCAAGGCTCATTGATGTACTTGTGTGAGAGTAATCTAACAGAGAGGAAACGGAGGGGTGTGATGCTTTGGACAATATTCACATGCTGGGAGATCACAGGCCCTGACGTCTATCTGGATTTTCCTTTGACATGTCCCACCTACCTGGTACAGACAAAGTACACCGTCTGATGGGAGGAGTACTCTGTAATGACTGTCGTCTCTTTCAACAGGATAAAATTCCGTACTGCTAAATGGTTCAGGAATGGCTTGAAGAAAACAGCAATAAGTTCAATGTGTTCTGCCTAAGATGGGACAGCAAATTAATTCACAGAGAAACATTTTGGTTCTGTTGAGAAAAATGCACTTCCACCCTACAGAACAGGAAGGGTAGAACCTGATGGGTTATGAGAAAGATGTTGGTTTCATTCAGTGAAAGAGCCAAGGGCTGACAGGGCAGCCAGGGCAGCCAAAGCACCACTCTGAGCTGACATTAGATCCTTGTGCTTGCCCCCTGAAAATTCCGTTTCCAACATGGAATTTTGGTCTAAGCAAACAGCCTGTCTGAAGCCAACAAATACGATTTGATTTTCTTTTTTTAATTCATTCGAGTCCAAAACATCATTTGTCCTCCCCTGTCTTCCCATTTGTCCTTCTCTTCTCAGACCTAGGAAAAGCCAGAGATTAGGGGGGGTCCTGTCTTACTATTGTGGCAGCGCTGAGGATGTTTTTACACAAAAGCGGTTCAATTCTTTGGAGTTGTTCATGTACATTTCTGACTGGATCAATGCACCACAGTCACACAGAAACCAAGAATAAACTAGCAACGAATCCTCTATATTTATGCTCCTTGTGAGTCTAAGAGCAAAATACTTGTTTTGAGGAGAGGTGCTTGTATGTTCAAATTTTGCCATACAGAATGATTGCATAAATATGTTAATAGAGGGGCCCTATAGCCAGTGAGATGCGTTCACCCATATGCATATTTGTATTGTACCGAGTGGATCGAGTGAATCAGATGGAATAGCCTTCTATTATCATAACTGAACACTAACTGCGGGAAGAAAAAGGAAAACATATTTTTGAATATATTTCCGTAAATAGCTCTGTAATCTTTATGGATATCTCATGATGACAAACAAAATATGGCAAGATTAGTATGACCCACTGAGACTATCCATCTATTTGTCTGAAGCCTACAGCCCCATTTGTCATGTGACCCTGATTTGGGAGAATAGGAGGATGACACTAAAACTGGAGCCTCATTTGTGCCGACTGACAGAACTGTGACAGGCTAATCTCAAATCAAAGCCCTAACCTTTGTCCCAAATATGGAATGAATGACAACACCAGAAACACAGTTTTAAGACAGACTATTGACCCTGGGATAAAAAAAAGAATCAAAATGATTCAGCTTGATAACAAAAAATAAATTCTATACTTCATATTTTTGTAAATCACTTGTTGTTTGTTCCATCCAGTGTATTTTCCATATCAAACTGGTTGATTCATGCCAAGATCCTGCTTGCTTTGGCATGTCCGACAGAAATGGTATTTCCCAAAAATAAGCTGTACAGAGTCATTGAATTATCTGGTATTCCATTGTTTTCTGCAATTTTAAACAACTCAAATACAAAAACTGCATTATTTTCAGAGACATCAATATTAACTTAGAACTTTAGAACTCTTCTGTAGGCAGAAAACATCATTTTGTATGGAGCACATTGCACAAGTACTCTGGATGATGAATTTGTACTAGCATGAAGAGATTGAGATGGACATTATGTTTATTTGATGTCATATCAAGAGTTTGTCTTTAAAACTTACTTCTACTATCCAGCAAAGAAGAAATTACCAAAGAAGTAGCCTGAAATGATTGCTGTGGTTATTATCAGATAATGACGTTGTCTATCATTGTGTAGGTACCATGTGTGACAGGAGAAAAAGAGACAAAATTAGAGGAATTTCAGTTTTTATCATTGGGAAATGCTTGATGATTGTAACTTTCTAATGGTCCCTCAATCATAAACAATGCATAACCTCTGTTTGCAAAATATTAAAAATGTGATTTTTTTTTATATCAAACATTTTTTTCAATATATTATCATGGTATCACAAAAAATAAAGTTTCTACACAAACCAAGTAACTTAAAGGAGAAAATCTCTTTTTGGATGATTCATTCATCTGAGACACTTGGAGGTCATGGCATTTAAATCCTATGCAGTCTAAAATCTGTTACTTGTTGACTATCAAAAATGTCAGCAAGTTTCAACATGTATTCCTTTTATTGTTTGTTTTAAAAGTATTTATTGGGAGTTCCACAATTGTATTGTACTGCATTCTGACCATGTCTAAACACAATTGTGTTGACGGTCTTTATGGAGATGGAGAACATTATGACACCACAGCAACATTTTAAGCCAGTTAAAATATAGCATTTTATATCGAACACTGCTTAACAATTTTGTTGTTTAAGAAATAACATACCAGGTAAAAGGCAAAAGCCTACCATTTCCTCCTTCCTACATTCATTGGCTTCCAGTGTTGAACAGCCTTCTGCTGTGAGCTATGCAGAATTATCTGGTGGCAGACTAAACCAATCAAAGTAACAGCAAGCAATAAGAGCAGGGTGGAAGATAGAGAAACAGAGAAAGATAAATATAAACAGCCAGTGGCTGTTTGTTCCGCTTCACTCAGTCAAACAGGGCACCAGCAGCCTCTACTGAGTCACATGGTGAAAGTAATGTCAGCTGCTGAAGAGGACGAGTCACTCGATTCCTAGGAACCAATTCATCTGTAACACAAAATGAGTGATATCAAAAGCAGGATAAAAGTGGTGCATGGTTTTAGAAGTGTTGACTGTCTTCCTGTTGGAGATGCATTAGATGTATTGTGTTACTTTTAAACCTGACTCCTTATCTCCTTATATAAATCCTGTATGGTCTCCATTTATGTAGTGCTTATGGATCCAAGGTGCTTTACACTGGATCTTTTGCATTCGCCCATTCACGCACATACCCACACATTTAGTGATGGTGGCAGTTCTGCCATGCAAGGCACTAACTAGACCACTGGGAACAACTGCAGACACCAGGAGCCAGGGATTTAACTGCCAACCTTTGAATAGGGGCAACGCCAGCTATACCAACTTAGCCACAACCGCCCAGTCGGACTGCAGCATATCAGACATTAAACTCACTGGCCAGTGGAAACAAATAGTATTCAAACATTCATCAAGTTCAATCATTCATTCAATTCAATCATTTAAATGTTGATTGCAAGAGCTGGCTATCTCTGCAGCACTTGTGGTTGACAGCTTGCTTGCAAAATCAAATATTTTAACAGCTAGCAGAGACGGAGATTCTGTGGCTTCTTTTCAGGCATTACAGCGAAACTCTCCACTGCAGCTTGTTGAGAGTGACTGATCAATCCCGTTGCGACATTTGTTGATCAACCTTCTGTGCCGTAGCTCGCATAACTTCAGTCAAAAGACAGATACCTTTAATTACTAGGTGTTACAGAAAGGCTAATTAATCTTGTTTTGGACCTCCACAAACTTAATGCATGTAATAACTGCATGTACTATCCATTTGAATGAATAGAAAAACATATCTCAAGACCACAAAAATCTGCATGGAATACCAAAAAGTAGAATTTCCCAAGCATAACTTGCCAAATGCAGCTCACCCTGTCCTAAAATGATCTAAAACTCAACAAAATATGGCCTGCCCCATTTTTCACTTAAAAATGTTTACATTCAAGAGTTTTATTTAGCTGTTAAACAAAGCATGACATGACATTAATTTTAACATGCAAGGGGGGGGGTTGCCCTGATGCACAACCTGTTTCAACCATGATATAATCTATTATGAGTATGTTGACATCTAGCATGTAAATACATTCTTTTCGAACTTTATGAGAGAAAAATTGATTGATCAATGAAACACAAATTACAATTACCCAAATTATTTGCTTAACTGAAGAAAACAGGTCTAACTCTAGGTGAGCTTGATATTCGATGAGGGGAAGAAGACTAGCCAGTAAAAAAAATAAATCAGAATGAAACTGGATAAATCAGGGGAAAAATGGGCATTTTGTGGCTGATCAACAATAACTGTATATCTATTTTGTACCCACATATTTTTCTGCATTTAATGCATTTAATCTACAAACAGAGGGCTGAAAGGATGAGGATTATTTCACAGACAGGAAATGCTCTGTAAGCAAGTAAGGCTCTCTGCTTACACACATATATAGCAATAAAATGTGACTACATTACTGTAAAAACTCTCAAGTAACGCTTTCATTTTCATCCACCTCTCGAGCCTTAACTTATTATTACACTTGATGAGGTGCCACCTCCATGAAGGGTATGATTAATTGTTGTGGAATTTTGTTGCCTGTGACGGCGCTGCCTCAGCTCCGGTGTCCACGAATAAAGCAAAGAGCAGTCTTTTTCAAAGCAAAGTCAGCTGCGCACACTGGAGCATTTGATGTATCTTTATCGCAGCACATTCAAGTCCAAGAGCGATATGAAGACACAAGCGAAACACAAAGAATGCTATTCAGTTACAATTATTCCCATCTTTCGGCAACTACGATGGAAATGCGGCTCAACTGTACAAAGCAATATTTGCCTGGACTGTGAACACATGAACTTTGAGAACTGTAAATAATAAATACCCATAAAGACAGTACAAACAGCACACCAAAGCTTTGTATTTGCTGTTTTAAGTGGCAGCTACCCAGGTCTTTTCTTGGGAGCATTATACGTTTTTATGTTCCGATTCCTTCCTTCTGTTATAAATAATAGAAGACTGGAGACAAGTGAGATTGACCTTGAAGAGGTAGCCAGACAAACCATTTGGAGATCAATATTATTAGCACACACTTCAAGTGCAAAGAAAAATAATTTACTCTAACAAAACAGCATCTCTCTTACCTTTAGCCATCTCAGAAAAATAAAAATGCAAACCAAGAATCCTGCTGTGGGAAAGATGTGTGTCAACTTGTCATGTGTCGCTACATATGTCCACATACATGGATATATCTCAAACATTACAGAATGTGTCACCCGGAAGATATGAGTTGCTGAATTTTGTTTGCGGGATCATATTTTTGATTTTGAGTTCAGCTTTTTGCTATATATTGGTAGATAACCTGCGCCTCAGCGACCCCATGGAATTTTTACATTGTTTTTCTCTAAATAAAAAGCAGTCCTATGCTTTTTGACTTGAAGAGTGCAGAATGATTAGAAGCTAATTGAAGAAATCAAATGAATGTACTGCATCTGCAGAAGGCAGAAGAATGCAAAGTGACATTATTCAACAAGTTAATTCCTCCGCTGTCAGAGGTGTTAGAGCATGTAAAGTTTCTCTCCTTTCATGGAGAGAAACATTGTGAAAGACTGTTTAACATTTAGAAGTATATAAAGAACAATTTAAATCGTACCCACTGTTGTTTGACTGGCACAGCCTCAAAAGGCTGTTTGCACCACTATCGATTTTTGCAAGTGTTTCAATTATACAATTTTTCCTCTATATTATGAATCATAGTTATCAGTAGGGGGGGGGGCAATGGGTTCAAGTTATAAACAAAAAGAAACGTAATGCAGAAATCACTTTGGGGTGTATCAGTATATTAATTCATCCTTTATTTAAAGCCTTTATCCTGTACATGAGGTTATGGAGAGGTTGGAGTGAATTGCAGCTGACCTTGGGTGAGAGGCAGGTAACACCCTGCATTGAGCATGAGTAAATCCCAGAGCGATAAATAGAGACATGCAACCATCAACTCCTTCATTCGCACATACAGACAATTTGTCTGGTCAACCTGTGGCAGGCTTTTTAACTGTGGGAGAATACCAGAGAAAACCCATACAGATATGAGGAGAAGATGCATAAGCAACACAAGGTGACGTCAAACCACAATCTTCCTGGCTGTGAGGTTGGAGTGCTAGCCACTGCGCCACCTGCTGAACAAAAAATCTTTGTCTCAACAAGTCACAAGTGCTATAGATAATCTAAATTTAGGATTAAGTAGTTTGATATGATGCTTTGTATACTAGTGTATAAAGACCTACAGGAGCTGAAATCAACAACATTTGGGTGTAAATTTGCATTAAAACTGTAAAGGTTTACTCATGGCGGAGAGGACAAATTTAGCAACCAGTGACCTTGAAAGCCCTTTTCAAATTTTCATTTGAATATTCATTAGTGAACCTTCGCGCTTGAATTTGCTCTAGAAGCCTGGATAAATATATGTATGAAAGACACCTTTGAATGTTAATGTCAAACAGGGGAGATGTTGCAAAACAGCTTTGTTATGCATGATGTGATAGAATGCTGGTCTGGACACAGGGCCTTGTTTATTAAAATGTGTCAGGGAGCTGACTGGGATTTAAACAGAACACTTTCATTGTAATATATCTTTCATGACACCACTATGGAACCTGAAGAAACGCAAAATATAAACAACAGGTTCTGTCAACTCTGTTTCTATCCTACTATTTCATGTTTCATTTTGCTATTTAATGGTGAGGGTGTCAGCCCGACCACAGGAGCTGTCAGACAGTCAGAATTTTCACAGTAATATTATGTGGAACTACAAGTCAGTGAGAGAGAGGGAAAAGACGAAAAGCAATTATAGTGCTGGAGAATACAATATTGAACGTTTTATACATTATGTCCAAAACAAACTTTTATTGCTTATGTTTTGTGCATACAGTAGGCAAGACAAGGACCATATGGCTGATATCCAGGACTTGGATACAGCATCATAGTCTAATGACAAAGGAGTGAAGAGAGGAGTTGAAAATATAAGCCAAATTGCTGTAAGATATCAGCCTATGAAATTAGCCAAAATTGCCAATTAGTTACCTCAATTAGTCACAGATACATATGGAAAAAAATAGCCTTCGTACTAACATATTTCATGGAAACTTAACAAAATGCGAAAATTTGTAAAAAAAGCCCTCATAAATGCAAACAATTACCTGATGATCAATATGACATAAATTCAAAATGCGCTAAGATGCATCAGAAATTAAAAGATACCAAAAAAGTCTTTTGATACTTTGCTCTTTTTCTGAGTAGAGCATTCCAAAGTTTTTAATATCGCCTGGTGGTCATACAAGTGTCTTGAAACATGCTAGATCTCAAACAAAATGCACATTTTGCTTGACTGCCAGTGGGAACTGTCATTTTTCAGAGACATGCGATGTGTGGCTTTGTGCTCGATGTTAAATCACAGTTTAGTGGCAAATTATATGAAATAAATGGCCAAGACCAGAATCTAGGTTTAGGGATCCATACATGTGCACTGAATACTGAATGAATAGGCACAGAGACACACATACACACATACACATTTTGAATCACCGGGCAACATTAATAAAAGGAATCCTGCTGAGAAGCCCATGTCTCAGTTCATTCAGCTGCTTCCAGTGTGGAGCTTTCAGTGGGAAGTGAGTCATCCCCTCCTCTCCTGTGTCGGAGGGGAAGAGATGAACAGCATGACCCTGGTGAATGATTAATTGGTGATCATTATCCCATCTCCGCTCCTGTCAGCTGATCTGCTTTTGTCCTTTCTGTTATTAGCATGGCTACAGTAGCTTCAACCCCAGCCGCATTTTACATGGCTCTGGAACAGGGGAATGTGAGTTTGGGGAAAAGTCTGGCAGAGCTTGTCCGGTGTTTGTATTGCATGAATCAGCGTCATTAAAAAATTCCAGTCCTCTTTCTGAGATGAAGATGAGGTATAGGATGAGGATAAAGCAATAAAGGAGTTCAACAGCTAACAGCTAGAGGGTAATTGATTATAGAACACTTTCAGTCAACACTCATGAAACGTTATTGTAATTCTGATGAGTTTTTGAAATTAAACAGTAAATCAAAATGTTATCATTTTGTTCGGCAGAGCATCGGCAGAATCATCACCCCCATATTGTGACTGGATAGACTGGAAAGACAGATATATTCAGTCTTTTCTAGGAAACAGGAAATAGTCACAACCAGGAAATTAGAAGAAAATAGAGGAAGAAATAATTTACTACTGACGTTACTGACTAGTTTTTAAACTATCAAAAGTTGTCAGTATATATAAAAGCAACATTTTTCAATGTTATTTTATGTCACCTGAGGTATTTATAGATCCACAACCTTAGAATTGAAAATCTGCCTGTAATACAGCCTGATAACAAGTTTAAATGTATGTTTTTATTTACTGTTTGATTCATAGTTCATTTAAGTTTCTGCTTTGAATACAGGGAGAATATCAATGTGTAACTGTCTCTGAGACAACAAGAAGCAGGACAACTGCTGTCCACAAATGATGTCGGGATTAACTATTTAGAACAAACATTTTACTCTAACAACAAAATATATTTATGAAGCCAAGCAACGAGTAGCTTAAAGAATTTACAAAGAAAAAAACTACAATTAATGGTGTGCAGGCCTGAGAAGGAAAATCCAGAGCAGATGGCGGTGAGAGCTTGACAGCGCAATTCAGCATTGACAAACTGACAAGACTATCTGGTATTTTACTTTTGAGGAGATGACTTAGAGAGTAGTAGCAGAAAGATGGGGGGCAAGAAGGTTCCTGGTTTCCATATTCAATCTAGTGCTTTTGTTGCATTGAGGATTTTCTTTTATCCTTATACTTATCTCTCAGATCACGGATGAGGCCAAGCAGAGAGGCAGTGGCAAGGGTGGTGCTAGAGGGATAGACAAAACAGTGACTTTTGATCAGTCGCTTCTAAAGTGAAGTTTACAATTCTCAAGCTGATTTTATGGCATCGGCAAACCGCTCTCCTGAAGTTGGGGGTGGTGCAGAGTTCCGTCCACAAATGTGTAGTACTTTTATGAAGATTTTTTTGCAAAACACAGTGTATGTGCGTGCGTGCGCACAATGAGAATTGCTATGGGGTCTGAATATTTCCCTCACCGTATCCCACTCACTGAACATTGAAAAGTTGAGCCGCGGCTCTGATTTTGGAGAACTCTGGCCCAAAAAAGCGCCGCTTGATAATGGCAGTGGTGACACCTGAGAGCTGATCCTTCTCTTGACATCTACTCTGACAACCTTGCACCTTCCGATTACCTTTCATGCTGTGTGCCACATCACGTCATCAGATACTCCAATTACATCTGCGAATATAGACTGTTTTTCCACAACCAGGCCCTCCATTTGGCTTTGTGGATTTTTTTTTAGTAACACCCGAGGGAATCATGTTTTCCATCAAATGGACATCCCATTGTTGTATTCCTTTAATGCAACACATATGGAAAATTAAGCATGATGTTTGTTATCATCACTCCAGAAAAATGACAGAGAAATACATGTGGGAAATAGATGCACTTCTCTTCTTTTAGCATGCATTATAAAAATGGAGATGTCCCTCCCTGTTCACACTTAGCTACAAGACCTAATGGAATCCATCATATGTGTCTGTAAAATATCATCCAATGCAAACTCCAAATACATTTGTAAGACACATTTGGAAACAAATGTTTTGTAGGCCCGATTGACAAATCAAGAATTTAGTTTTTAAGAATCAGCGTAATTCACTACCTCAGTTTTTTTGAATTTGAATATTTTTATTGAAATAAATGACTGGATTAGCTAATACTTTTTACGTGGATCAACTGAGAATCTTTGAATAATCACTGTATTCAGCCTGATCAGATACGTTCAATGTATATTCTGACAAAAATTAAGGTGTAATTATTTGACATTATTATACATTTTGTGGACACAAGACTATTAAGGAGTTCGAATGGGTTGAAGTAGTTACTGACTGTGCCTGTCATTACACTTTTTTTAAATTTTGCTTGACCGATCAGTGGGTTTCCTGAGAAACGCGGGGGCATTCATGTTCTCATTTCAAACTCAGGATCATGCCAAATAGATACAATTTCCAAAAGGGTTGGCACATTTTTCTATTAAAAAATTGATGGTTTCTTTCAAGACTAAATAAACACCCCATCATTCATTCATTCAGTCATTCATTCATTCATTCATTCATTCATTCATTCATTCATTCATTCATTCAATCATTGATTATCTATATTGTTTGGGGTCTGAGCCTATCCAAGCTGTCATCCAGTGAGAGGCAGTTCACCCTGGATGGGTCGCCAGTGGATCAAAGGGCCACATACACAGACATACAACCATTCACTCTCATTTACTCACCAGAGCAATTTAGGGTTTCCAATTAACCTGCTGCATGTTTTTGGACTGTGGGAGGAAACTAGGAGGAAATCCACAACAGACACGGCAAGAACATGCCCACCCCATACAGAAAGACCTCCAGTTGGAATCAAACCATGGACGTTCTTGCCCTTGAGGCTGAAGTGAAAAAGTGAATCCTTTTTTTTAGCTATCCAAGTGTATTAACCAACAAATATATTAGCATTTCATCTTCAACTTACTTCTTGGATCATCTGGTCTACTGGGTCATCACCTCGTGATGTCAACAGATAAATTGCATTATGACTTGTCCTGGTTTTATGGCGTCCTCGCCAACCTATAGATCATGTCTAGGGATTTCACAGTGATACTGTTGTAAAAGTTTACAAAAATGAGGACAAAAGAGACATCAGACATCAACATCAAAGTTTTCTTCACCTATGAACGTTGGTCCGAGAGGTTAATGCATAGCAAAATTTGTCTGTCCTGCAAAGACATGAAAAGTGCTACTCAAGAGTCCTTGACCTGGAGTTGCTGCTCCAAACTCCCTGAGGATGTAGCATCTATATGAGGTCAGGGAATGGTGATAACATGCTGATGAGGCTGTATTTTGAATGTATAATGTGATTGATAATATAATTATTTAAATATATAACTCCTTCGATTGAAACTTGTCAGTTGGCTTTGAAAATAATTGACATAATTCTATCTTATCGGCTTCTTGAAATGTGTGAATTCTGAGAAATTTCAAAAAGCAGCTGTTTTGGTCCTGAGCTGACAGCATTTCTGATTATGTTTTTGACCAAGAGCACTGCTATTACAGATCACAGAGTGTTTTTAGAGGACACCTTTATTTGAAAGACATGCATTAAGAGAAAGCCATCAATTATAGGGGCTGTCAAACTGTCAGGCAAAGAACTTGTCAATCTCTGAAATATTGCCAGCATTTTATTTTCTTCTTTGCTCCCGAGTTCTCTATTCTTTTAGGCTCTCGCAGGTTATAATTTCAAGCAAATGATGTTCATCGGCAGCCAGCATCATTACAATAACTGAATTACTTCATCTGTCATTCAGTGACCCCACTTCTGACATTTATGTATTTTTTTAAATCTTATTTTTCCTTCTATATCTATCATTTTCTCACTGTATCATATCACTTGGACTAATAATATCTGTCGTTTAATCTAGAAGTTTTTTGTGAGCTCTGAGGCTGTAATTTAATACTAGAAATTAAACACTCTTTCCTGTTATCAGATTAGGCAATTTTAGCCTCCAAATTTATGGCATTCACTTTTTAAGGAATGCTTTTATGAAACTTTGACCCTGTTATAGTTTGCATTTAGCATGGGGTTGTCATGTCTTACACAACTTGAGAGGAGAGGCTCAAGGTTTATGGGCTGCCTGAAGTCTTTGGAAAGGAGATGATGTTAGCAGTGGAACCACTTGGTAAATTTTTTCATGCAAAATGTTTACCTGTTTAAAGTCTCAGCCTCCAGCATTCTAATTTATGCATAAATACCTTTGCTGACCCAGATACATTGTTGGGGTTCTTCTTTAATCACAGTTATCCAACAGTGAGAGGAAAATAAACTTATCTCAGACCAGGATGACTCACACCGTTCTGTGTCTCCACAGCTTTAACCTGCTGCTCCCTGAATCCTATTTGCTTGTGTGGAGCCTCCTAGCACTTCATATACTTTTGTGATATGACTGAGTTATCCACTCCAGCTATAAAACTCTAAACATCAGTGAGTAACAGGATATCCTGTTGAGAAATGTGGCAGAGATAACAGCTGCTACTGATTCTCTGGGCTCGCTCAAACACGTCCAATAGCACTGAGGCTTTTAGAGCTATGTCACAGAGTAGAGTGGGGCCATTATATACTCCTATCTGATGGAAAAAAAAAGGTTGAGAACATCAGGACAGCACTGAGAGCTGCTGTACACGCAGACCAGACAAAAGAGGATGCATTTGCATTTGAGCCTCCTCTCTGTGGAAAGTCTTTGACATCTGTAGGCAGCTGTGCTGCAGGAAAGCTTCCTCCACCGAGTCCATCGACCGGGAGCCAATCACAACTTGAAATAAGCTGGAACGGAGATTTTCACTTTGACCCCCTTTTCATTAATAACCCATCAATACCTTTATGAATAACAAAATAAATTAATCCTTGCAGAACTTTAATGGAGGAAAATGTTCCAGACTTGTTTAAAATTGAAAAGAAAATATTTCCTAACCATCTGCGCATGAAACATGAGGCATTTATCTGTGGGTGTCTTTTTCCTGGTGATTGTCTCGCTCTTAAAATAACAAATCCCAAAGCAGTGTCAGACATGGGGTCATGACAGAGAAGAAAGTGGGCGGTAAAGAGTTATCTATTTATTCATCAGGAAAACTAGACAACTATCTGTTGAACATTAAATGGAGCCTTAATAAAATATATCTATTAAAAAAAAAAAACAAGGTGCCAGAGGTTCGGTCACAAGAATGCCAAATGATGAACTGCACTTATGTAATGGCTTTCTAAGTGCTTTACAGTATTGCCTCTGACTCACTCTTTTATAAAAGGAGGCACATCAGGGGACATCGATGGGCAGCTGGACACACTAACAAGAGGTGAGGGTTCTACCATGACAGGTTCATTGATCATATTAAAAGCATGATCACAAATGAACACCATTTATTAAAAACAAAGCCAAGTCATAAAGGTTATAGCTAGAAATCCCTGTAAATCCATTAATCATTACATATGCAACATTAATACAGAAAGGTAGGCAATTTTAAATGCTCAATATATTATGCTGCCCCCAAAACTTTACACAGCCAAATAAAACTCCACTTATTTTAAATGGGAGGACCCATCCAGTCCAAACACAATGAATTTGCGTTATTATTATTAATGTCTCCATGAGTCTACTCCAAAAGCAAAACATTTTCATTTTTCATCATGTCATTGAAGGGCTAGATTTAAAGACATAATTAATTATGCCCTTTACCAAACTTTAAGCAATGTTTTGATTCCAGCCATGAGTAAAAAAAGCAAAGTGATTTAAGACTCATAGCCATTGGCATCATCATAGCTGTGAAAAGTATCAAGGTAAAATGAATGTGATGCAGCATCACTGATCTCTCCTTTGACAAACTGAATTTAAACAATTAGATTTTTTCCCCAAAGTAGCAATTTCATACTTACTGAACTTTAGTTGTTGAAAAATGTGACAAATGAAACTGAAAAGACCGTGGTGTTGTTCATGAGTCAACACTCAGATGAGGCACGGTATGAAAGGAAGTGGGGAAGGTCGGTTTCAGAAATGTACCCCCTGAGGACTTCTGATGACCTAATGATTTGCCTTGCCATAACGAGTGTAGAAATTTGAGTTCATGACATTTGACCTCCCTGACCAGCCCCTTACCACATCCCTCACTGTTAATACAGTAGTTTTTCTCTAGTGAGCACAGAGAAATTGTGACGCTTGTGGCTTTTGTCAAACACCAGAAATAGATGGAGAGCAAAAACAGCTGAGAGAGGAAGCACTTGATTCTAGACAAAGGGCTGATAATGGGTGTGTAAATGCTTGCTGGATCTACAAGAACAATTTAGAACCTCGTTGCATTGATTCAGCTCCCACAGTTATTTATTTTGAGTCAACAGCTAACCCACTAGAACGTTAGGTAGGTAGAACAATGTAAAATGTGATATAACTACTACATCTAATGAACTTCACCAAGGAAAGACGATCAATATTTTCTTCAGTGTTATTGAATGAATACACTGTGTACAGTACATGTTTACATATTCATCATGTATGCATAGTTGATGCAAACTTATTTAAACAAAATAAAGGGTCAGTATTCAAAGAAATATACAGCCTTTACCATATTTCTAACATTGATCTTACAGGCAATGACACGTAACAGTGACTTTTCACAGAAAAAAAGAGGAAACCACATGACAATCACTGTTGAAGAAAAATAACAATATAAAAAATAAAACAAACTGTGCCTGAGGTACTCAAATGAAGAGCAATAAATGTGAAAACACTGCGACATGAAACAAAAATCACAAATCAATGCAGGTGCGGGTTTTCAATTGTCATGGAAATATTTAGCTTACAACGTGCAAGTAAGATGGCAATGAAACTACACTGCCATCATGTGGAGTTTGTTTGACACACATTTCTGAGGTGGACCGGCAGCACAACGACAGACACAAAAAGGTTCACTTGAGGGAAGGCTAAAAATTAATGTGCAAAAGTTTTGAGGTAACACATTGAAAAGTATGCAAGAATTCCAAGGATTGCCATAGTGTCCTTAATGTTAGAACACTAAGACCCTGCACGAGAGATCTCAAATTAACTGTGTCACTATCTGAGGGAAGCAGGGGTACTTATCACTGGATCTCCCTTACATTACTGTCTTATCTCTGGAAAACTACACATTGTTTTCCAGATGATGATATGAATATCTTGAGATCTCAAAGACAAAAAAATACACTCAGGGTATCTGAGCTTATGAAATGCCTGAATGAATAAGGTTCTGAAGATAGTCACAGGTTTTAACTGATAACTATGTACTGGTTGAGATTTCAAGATGAAAAACAAGCAACTGCAAAGATTAAATAGAGCCTCACATGCACTGATGATCAGTTATCAGACTTGTGCAAACTTAGTCTTTACCACATACAGGTACTTTAAGAAGCAGGCTCGAATTAATTCTATCAAAACATTTCTAAAAACATCACACAGGAATGTACAATGCATTGGAGTCCTTATCAAGAACACTGATGAGACTATAAGCTAGGACATCCCAGGTAATGATTTCTGACAAGGGCTAATGAATCAATTTAATTGTACATTCTCTGCTTTGGTTTGATACTGGAAGTGGCTTTAAATGGTTTTTTTTTTCAAAGTTCAAGAAAAATGGGTATTTCTCCCAAATTGTCATGGCACGGACTCAAGTTAAAACCTGTCCGAAACCAGTACAGTTCTAGATATATTGTAACTGCTCATTTTACTGGGCTGTCCTGACCATGAGTATGCTCATGGCTGGGATAAATAAGTTCCACAGACATATGGCTGCTTCAGGCTTTTCTCTGCCGAATTCAAAGAGTCTCAGTTCAACCAGGTGAGCACACCTGCAGGAGGGATAAAAGCAATAGCAATGGAGGTGGGTGTTTAGTCCAGAGGGACCTCAGAGGTGCTGGGTGTGGTGGCTGTGACCCGTTTCGATATTTTCATTTTGTCCAGACCAAAAAGGAGGTCCAGCTGAGTGACAGGACGCAGCTGCTCCTCATCCATGAGCCTGAAGAAAGACACGGTTAGAAATGGCATGACTATGCAGACACGCACAATATCTTCGTGAAAAAGGTATTGTTAAATAACGCATGAACATTTATCTGACACCGATGAACAAAATATGCACTGCAATACTTAGAGGCACATATTTATGGGCTTCAACATTCATTCTCAATTCAGTCAATTCAGAAAGCGCGGGGCAAATCACTGAATGTATTACCCACAACAATGAAATATTTTAGTAATGTGATTAATCTATCCCAGGCTGGAGTGACAACAAGGTTCACAATTGCTGATATGATACAAACCAAAGGGAGTTACAGTTGTAAAAAAAACAATTCTCTATTGTATGTCTATGTTTAATATGAACATAGATTATTTATAGCAGGGGACTGTAACCAGATATCGTTTGAAGATCTCATTTACTCTATTTTAAAGTTTTTTTTTGCACACTTAATACCATTGAGTGTTTTCTAATGTAATTTAAGTGAGATGGTGTTACGGTTACAGCCAACAGCCCAAAAAAACACTGTGCGCTGAAAGTCACTGGGAAACAAGGAGGTTAAGGCACCAGTTAAGTTAGATTGAAAGAAAAGATAGGATAAATGTTTTGATGTGTCACTTTTACAATATAAATAGTTTGATATTTTACGGCAAGTGTATTTTTGTAACTTCACATTCCCTTATTGACTAGTCACGGATTAGTATATGAGCGTGAAGGTCTGGCAGCAGTGAGAGGCTCTTGTGGCTACGGCGGTCCTTCAGACCAATATCATTGTGATGAGAGAATCCGGCAGAGTCTTTAAGAAAAAATGTTTGTGAGGAAATCAAGTGGCCAGCCTTTCCATCACGGATGGAACACGAAAGAGAGCACGTGAAGTGACTGCCCATGCACAACTGCCTCCTGAGCGGAACTCTGCAAGGTCACAGAACTACATGGAGGAAATGCCTTCAAACAGACTTGTTTGATACTGACTGTTTACAGCAAAGTATTTTACTTCATTTGACTGTTTCCGTTGTAGCATGGTCTTTTTGTTGTGAAGTACAAAACAACATCTAGCTCTTACTACAGAGGGTTAAATGTTAAACTTTTATTTAGCCTTGTTGGCAGGGTGGCACAGGAGCCAATTTCTTGTCACGTATCTGGGTAGTTTAGATTTAGTGCATGGTTCTGGGCATGACATATTTACACGCGACCAGCAGGACAATGAGTTGACAGAATTGTCTGTTTACACCACAGTTTGGGCGCCACTTACCAGGGAATGCTAATAAAGGAATATGTAATTGGAATAAGTGTTTTACTGGGCTGGCACAGACATCTGTATGTCTAAAGATCTCTGTGGAACTGGCCTGCAGTGACAGCAGTGTGAGGAATCATGCCAAGGCCGGATCCGACCCAAGCATTTAGCTCGCCAAGGTGGTCACTTGGGTGACATTTATTGTGTTTTTGTTTTTTTCGGATCGACACGTCCTGAACTATTATTTTCCATCTTTTCTACAGCCTGAGCTTTGCGTTCTTTCACAAAACCCGGTTTGATTTGGTAGACTGATAAAACTATTTTCGAGGCAATTGATTTCTGGAGTGTCAGACGTTTTGTGAATATAGCTACAAACGTGTGTTTACAGCTCTCTGAAAAGGGTGGAAGGTTTTTAAAGAATGTGTGTGTGTGTTGTCTTATTCCATCAGTCTTAAAAACTTCTGAGGTGATAAAGAGTACACACTTGAGAAAATAAAAATAAAATTGCAAGAATTAATTGAATATTTTTAGGCCATTGTGTACCACTTTATGTCACTCAAAAACATATTGAAGAAACTTTACTGAACCCCACACTTGTCTAACCTCAGCCTGTTTAGGGGCAGGGGCCGCAGTCACACAAATAGCTGCTCAGTTGACACAAGAACTCTGAAATGTAGTGGGTGTTGAAGAATGACTCATACTTCTCCTCTTCCTCCTCACTGTCCTGTAGCTGCTTAGCGATCTGCCTCATTTGCTCCTTTCGGACGTAGTCTCGAACTCGATACATGGCGGCGTCGCGGCAGAGCTCCCGCAGGTCGCTGCCGGAGTAGTTGTCTGTTTTCTCGGCGATCTCTTTCAGATTAACTGTGCTACTCAGCTGATGAAGAGAAAATGGGGATAGAACCGAGTTGAATTCCTCTGCAAATGTCACTTGAACGCGATGACGTACTTGGTTACGCTTCCACCAAAAACATAGCTGTGAAACCATTGAGGGGAGGAAACCACGGAGGAAATCATCAAGTCGAAAATGGCCGAGAAAATAAATCACATCTTACATTTTCTCCTGCCAAAATTAGCCGCAGAATCTCCTGCCTTTGCCTTGTGTTCTGCAAAACCAAAAGGAATGAGGTCCGTATAAGAGAGAAAAAAAAACTTAGATAACAATCAATAAAGAAGTTAATAGATCATCAGTTAGTGTCAGCGTCATTTCATCTTAGTTGGCTGTTTTCAAATTAAGGAACCAAATCAAAGAAAGAAACAGAGTATCAACAACCCATCAAGACAGCATGTACTGCAATCTACATTATCTCCTTCAAAACCACGTTCAAACTTTATCGTGAAGTGGGAGATTATGTTTGTTTGTAGGTATGGTCAGACGTCACAGCTATCTGACTGTGTCGGACACAAAGCGTGCACTTGGCTTTATGTATAATTAGGAACAATGATAGAAATTAAATCAAGGGATGCAAAGCAGAACAATAAAACAGTATAACAAATACCTTTGACTTTTTTGAAGGCTCCTGAAATTGTTTTTATTAAACTGCTAATTATGTGATTGTTTTAATGTAATTGCTTTCCTTGTGTTATATTTCTTTCCCTCTATTTCTATTGTTGATTAATAATGTTTAACATGAAATTTAAAAAAAAAAGCCTTCATTGAGAGATTTGCTGAAGAAGCAGATGAGAGGCTTTTGTATTTATCATTACTTTATTTCCCGCTTTTGTGTGACTGCCTGCTCCCCAACATATTGACTGATGCACTTTGTGCAGTGAGCCATCCTTTGTCTTTTCAAGTCTAATAATCCAGTCGGTCAACAATACACAGAGGTGATAAGAACTCACAAAAACCAGCAGACTCAGTAGGTATGAACATGGATCAGTAATTCAATAATCTCAGCAAATATTACACAGTGACTACAATCTTGCAGAGTCTGCGTTTCTATTTTTCCGGACTTTTCATTTCCCACTGCTTCGCTACTTTAAGATAATCTTGTAATTGTGATTTTTTTACCTTTTAATTATGAGTAACTCAGCATACTCATCTTTTCCAACTGCTCTCAATAGGCTCCAGGCCACAAACCGTTCAGCTGTCAGTGTATAGTATGACTGCCAGCTGCTCTGAGAGAATTTAATTTCTTACTGGAAGTCCAACGTGAAAAGTGGTGGGCATTCGGCGCAGAATCGCTGGATCCACATCTTGCGGTCGATTGGTTGCTCCCATGACCATCACCTACAGTTGTGTGGATTGTTCGGATGAACATATGCTTGTAGAAGTAGACCGAGCACAGTATAATTCATGTTACCTGAGTTGTTGAGGAGGTATCCAGGCCATCCCACAGGCTCATGAACTGAGCTTTCATCATAGCAGTGGCCTCATGATCAAGGCTGGAGCGATTCCTCAGAAAGGACTCTAACAAACAAAAAAACGAGAGTCAAGAAAAAAAGTGCAAGGGTACCACAAAACCACATCTCTGCTGAAGCACAAACCAGCACAAACAGGATCTTGAAATCACTTTGGACTATCCCATTTGGGAGAAACAGGACTAGCCTGGTCTAGTTTTTATGCATCAGCCCGATGGGGAAGAATGGATTCTAGCACGTGTGTTAAGAACAGACACACAAGAAGAAAGAAATTCATTCCATCTCAAGCAATCTCAATTTTTCAGTAACTAATCAAAATGTGTGAAGATATGTGCATTTTTGACATAAGCTGACTGTACGTAATTAGTTTATTTTCAATTTGAATTATGTGAATGGAAATTCTATCAGAAGATGTCACTGCTTGAAAAAAAACAAAAAAATTAACAGTGCTCTTGAGATTAAATATTGTTCACATTTTTAATAAGACACTGGTAAAACTGGAATTTGTGGTTCTAGGCCCAAATATAGCCATAGAGTTTGTACACCATGTCAGAAAAAGTTACATGTTAAATTATAATTAGTAAGTATGATGTTTTATTTTAATACTTCATGCATATATGTATGTGCATATGTGTTTGTGTGTTTATCCTGCCTCTCTATCTTCCACAAAGGAATACAAACTTTGGGGTATTTCCATAAATTAATGTATTTCAAAGCCTGAATGAAGAGGCCATTTCAACTATCCTGACAAAGATCCACCAATGACTAGCAACATGATAAAAACGACAAAATTGAAGTAAGAGGTTTTTCTATCTTTGGCAGAGTTGGTCAAACCTCTTTCTATCTAATCTTGGCATACAGTAGCAAATCATAGTTTTTCATCATTTATTTTTGTGAACCGCACACAAACTCCCTTGAACACACATGACAATGAACCTTGTACATCGTGTTTACATGCTCCAGTGCCATAGCAGTTCAAGCCTCTCTTCCATTACCAGATGAGTTTAATTGATATAGCAGAAATTATTCAAATTCTTACAAAGATATCTATGTATTCATATCTATATACTGTATCTTTGAAAAACAGCAACACTCACCCATCTCATCAATGAAGATAATACAGGGCTGGATTTTGACAGCCAAAGAGAAGACAGCAGCAGTTAGCTTCTGCGATTCACCGTACCACATGTCTGTCAGCGTGGAGGCCTGGAGATTGATAAACTTGCAGCCAGAGGCTTTGGCTGTTGCCTTGGCAATCATCGTCTTTCCACATCCCGGAGGGCCAAACAATAAAACTCCTTCAACAACAAAACATAAGAACGTATCAAGATCAATGAAATTAAGAGTCCTAATTTGATTGTTGTATTAAACTGATACTTATTCAATATAGATATTAGTATTTTCCTTATCTTTAAAAACACAATGTTTGGGCGTTTAGTATTTTCTGAAAAGGACTAAAAATGTTTATCACAGCATTGGATTTTTTAACAAACTTGCAAAAAAGGCATTAGGCTGAGCTTAACCAATTCGCTCTTATGACTATATTTTTCCTACCTCACATGATACAATCAAAGTAAAAAGCACAGAATTAGATTCAATTTCCAATAAAGCTTTTTTTAGGGGGCTGTCACATCCTGATGCTCTGAGCCAAACAGTGACCACTCTGCTGAATCTTAGAGTACTCCTTTCAGTAATTCTCATCGACATTTCTGTCAAGTGTAAATAGTTGCATTGTATTTGTTGGCTTGTTGCCATAGACAGATGCATGATGCATTCAAAAGGTCTCCAACAATAATAAAGTTCAAACAGGGACAGAGAAAATTGGTGATATCTTGTGACTTCTCTAAGCAACGAATACAGGACTAACTTAACTGTTGATACTGATCTCTACTGAGATCAAAAACACATTTGTATTAAACAATGTAGTCAGAAAATAAGACCATGGTTTCTCCCTTGGACTACAGCATGTATAATAGTTTGATAAATCAGCTAGGGTCTCGACAACTTCAATAGTATATTGAATAGAATAAATACTGTTATAAACGCGCAGCAAGTTTGGGCTGTTTTGCCCACCTGAGTTTTGTCACTGTTAAGAGATAAGGGTTGATTATCCACATGAAACCCAGGACCATATATATTTGAACTCAACAGTCACTTGTATTTCAACCCTTGACCTCCTATTTAAAAGGGGGGTCAAACCTAGGAGTTCATCACAGACTTTCAAAGTATGCCAAAACTCCAAGCACCAATAAATCAAGATGGGTAACCATTATATTCTTGTTTTTTTTTTTTTCCTCAGAACTTTCCATAGGAGTTCCTTGAGATGGAAATATACTTAACATATTACCCTACCAGTAAAAAATATGGTAGATTAGCCAAAAGACTTCAAAATCATAAGTAATCCAGTTTAATTTCATTTTCGGGTGGCTCGATAGAGGTCTGGCTTATAATCAAAGGGCTACTGGTTTGATACTTGGTTCTCCTAGAAACTGTGCGACAGAGTCCAGAAGGAAACCAGAGCTCTATTTCTCCTGAATGGTCAGAATTAATTTTTTAGTGTGTGTGAAAGTTGGCATAGAGTATGACCACCTCTGCCAAAATTGTACTGAAAGAGATTTGAGTGGTTGCAAGATGATAAACATTTCTCATTAAATGCAGTCTATTGACAGAACATAAAGCAAATAAAACCATCTCTCATCCTTCGTTTCATTTAAACCATCTTTTCCAGCTGTTTCTGTTCACTAAGAATAAAATGCTAACAGTTTCTTGGAGACAATTTTCAGGCCTCAAAAATCTCAAGGTGCAATTTCAATGTGCTGAATAATTTATAAAATTAATTCATCTAATAGTATGTAAAATTACTGTAGGTATGAAAGACCCTGGCCTGTATCATCTGGCTGATACAAATTTTCATCTGGTATCTTAGACTTTAGGCTGTGACAACAAAATGCATTCAAGCCATATCAATATGTCACAAAAACAAAAATCTTCAAATCTGGAAACTGCTTTCTCATACTTAAGGCTTAAGGAAAATGTAGACAAATGGAAACATTTTCTTAAAAACTGATGTAGTTACCATTAATTTAGCTACTTTTTAGGTTTGATGGTTGATTGTAATGTAGAAAAATATACATCATGTAATTTATTCCTTCAGAGTACTGTGGATGCAACAGTGATGAATCGAATCGTTTTAATTCCTTTATGGATCAGCAACAAGGCCACCAGTTGTTTGTCTTATATTCTTAAATACAATACATACATTGCAGTATCAAGTATTGAGTCTAGTTCTTTGTTGCTGATTGTTGTAATACCTTTAGGAGGCTGAAACAGCCTGGATCCAGCTAAAAGGTGTCTCTTCTGAAAAGGCAGAATGACTGTGTCCTGCAGCTCGCTGATAATCTCATCCAGACCTGCAATATCTCTCCAGGTCACCTGCAGGAAGACAGGGCTGTAAATGCTGAGATTTTGTCCTGACAAGAGCCCTGGGGGCGAAACTCGTTCAACTTGACGCCGAAGACCAGAAATTTATAGCGGTCACCTTCATTGTTTGTGGATCAACGAGGTGAGATGCAATGTTCATCTCATACTCTGTAAGTTTAACACCCTCCACACCAATCCGCTTCATCAGCTGCTCTGCCTAAGGATACAAGACAATGGGTTTAGGACTCTTGTGGCTTTAGTTAACAACTCTAGTTTAATGCCCTTGGTGTAATATTATTCGATTGTTAAAATTGAGTGCTTATGCTTCACATTTACCCTTTTCTTAGCTTGGCTTTTCTGTTTGGAGGTGGGGTCCATTGCATCCACAACCCATTTTATGCTGTAGTATGTGGCAGCGCCAAAAATAGTCAGCCTGACAAGCAAGCCCACCACTTCATTCCTGGATAAAGGCCTCAACAGGGCATCTCTTGGAACGTCCAGCATCTCTGCCGGCTGATGTCAGTCCATTGGCTGAATTAGCAGATAGGATGCACATGAACAAAAAAAACAAGGTACTATAACACTTCATAGCATGGTACAATGAACAGGGCTGTTGAAGCTTTGAAAGGGATACTTGACAGTTTTTGCTTCTAATGGATTCGGCAATTAATGCAACAGAATAGATCATTAGATTTGACTAATACCATTTAAAGACTGTGAATGAACTTTGGCCCAAATACTCGTTTTTTTGCCCGCTGAAATGAACACGAAAGATACCCCTAAAATTACAACATATAGCAACAGCTTTGGAAAGCGTCCACTTCACAAGGTACATTTGCGTGCTGTTTGTGTGACCTTACAACCTTTCTCTGGCTGCTTTGTAAAAGCCAATGTTTCTTGTAAAGGCAGGTTTCCCTGACGATGACATTGCCAAGCATTAGTTCATGAAGATATAAACTACTGAGCTATCTCTAATTTAACATCTTTTGATACAAAGTGCCAATGCTGGTGGCTCATGTGGACTATTGTGTACCTTTGCGTGTAATTTCAATTGCATTCACTATTTTTCTTCTCTATGGATGGATTAAAATAATTAAAATGATCATTGCACGATCTTCAACAAGGAGCCAACACGTGTTGTACTGATATTCAGCTCTGGATGCTATCTGGCGAAGGTACAAGTAGTTACCTGACTCAAAATTGTTTGTTGTCATGCTACTCATCAAGGAAGCTTTGCACCACCAGCGTCACCGGGACGCTAAAGCTAATACAACCGCCTCCGGCAATTAAATAGCACATAGAATGGCTGAACCGAGAATTTAGTCAGCTTGCACGCTAAATCTGCTTTGTCCCCTACAATCTTTCGCCAAACAATGTTCTATAATCACACTCACCAAATAAAAAAGAACGAGAGCAAAAACAATAATGTGAAAGCCAAAGGATCCACGGCGCATCATATAAAGTATTCCGGGTAGGAACAAGCACTTGAGTTCCGAGGTTTGATTCGTACCAGGACGTTCGTTAGTGCCGCAACCAACCACGAGATAGCGCAGTTTACACGTCCAGACAGATCCATCCAGAACCATGGACAGCATCCATAGGAACAGACTGCCAGCGAAGCGGTGCTGATCCTTTGAAATATGTTGACCTGCTTTCATAGTTAATGCAATGCAGTGTTGTCTGTAATATGATATTGACATATTCAAGATCTTCTAGATAATTTAGTTAAACATCTGCCCCCTTAATCCTGCACATAAATACCTCATTATCTTTTCCAATGCACGTTCTTTGTAAAATCAGAGAGGGAAGATGTTAGAAAAGTGATTTCATAATAATGATAATAAATATATTCATGGAGCTTTTTCCATCAAAGTTGGGTTAAAGGCTAAGGGTGGGAGAAGGGTTAAGAGCACTCGTACCAAATTTACTACTGTCTACTCCTTGTCAGACTTCTTGGGATTTGATATAGTTGTATGCTGATCTTCTGTACTTGTTTCATTTTTTTCCAATTCAGATCAGTTTTATCAAGTTTCATTTGTTTGATAAAATAATCTAAATAAGTGAAATGAAAATTATACTTATTTTACTTCCCACCCTCACCACCAACTTAAGGGAAGGGTATGAGCAAAGATGATCCCAAATCAATCTGGGAGAAGATCACAGGTGATCTGGCAGAAAAACAGAATTTACCTACAGTGGACTTGGGTGAGAAATGCATTCAACTGAGTGCCCTTCTCAAATGTTATGAGAGTCTTCAGAAACATCCAAAGGTTCTTGAAAATTGAATGTTCATCTAAAACTGTGACCATTTGGACATCCAATAAAGCAGTTCCGTTGGAAGGCAAAAATCCCAGTCGGTGAGTCATTTCAGATTTGAAATCATAATCTGTTTGGGTTCTACTCATTTCCAGCACTGACTAATAATGGAAAATTCAGCCAAAGCTGCAACAAATAGGCATTTTCAACAGTAGTTTATCACAAATGGGACAAAGGGATTCTTAATGTCATATATTTTCAAGTAAGTCAAGTTTTAAAGGGTCTAATAGCCCACATTCATATTAAGATATATTCCAAATAAAACAGAGGGTCAGATGGCTGATATGAACTAGATACGATCTTTTGAAAAAAAAAAAAAAAAAAAAAAAAAAAAAAAAAAAAAAAAAAAAAAAAAATAAAAAAAAACATAATTAAATATTA
>CAAKHD010013491.1:421089-477071 GCA_901007705.1 Fistularia tabacaria
AAACCACAATATATTAAAAAAAATATACAAAAAAAAAAAAGGGGTCAAAGGGGGGATATAAAAAAAAAAAATTTTTAAAAAAAAAAAAAAAAAAAAAAAAAAAAAAAAGCAACGAAAAAAACAACAATTTTACAACAACTCTCATAATGATTTAATAACTTGCATATTAGTGTTTTCTGTAAAAAAAAACAAAACAAAGACCAACACTGTACTACAATAAATGTAGTACATCCTGGCCCAGTTTACCACGCTTCTCTTTGAGCATAATTAGCCGTATCAAAAATGGCCTAAATGATGTGGGATTTTATGTTCTTTATTTTTTCTTTCTTTTAAATGCTGTCAATTTTAGGTGAGTTTGAAGACTCCTTCTTTGTTGTCTAATTAACTGCCCAATATGAATGCTGAATTCCGTCCTGCATTTGTTCCCGCTAAGTCCAACCTTGTTGTGAAATGGCACACAGGCACTATTGCATACACCTCTGACCCTGAAAATGGCATGTCCCAGGAGATAGCAGGCTGACACAACCATTTTGATGGGTCTGGGTTGGAAAGCAGGGGCTTGCGTATCTGCAAAGTGCAGCTGGGGCTCCATATTCCCACAACTCCTTGCACCTTGCCCAAACAGCCACTCTCAAGCGGATGGAGCTAAAAAACATATTCAGGTTTCCATCGCTGTCAAGTCTCACCATGGCATAGCTGAAATAAAATTAACAACTCTATGTTGGGGATGTTCACATCTCAACCCTTTCACTGCTAAGAAACAGGCTTGTAACTGAATATTTTGTAGCCAGTGATAAAAACCTATGTTGAAGGGTATTGCTGCTCCTTTATTACATATATTACTCAAGAATATTCTATATTTAAGTGCACAACACTGGTCCATGAGTTTATCTAAATTTAAACCGAATCAGTAAAGCACTTAAGCAATAATTTTCAACGCAGTTAATTATCCTTTCCACCTCCCAAGAAGGGGTATTACTGCTGGATTATTTATTTGCCTGTTATCCAGATGTACAGAAGGGATTTATTTTCCAAAATAGTAAGTACTGCAATGGACAGCTCACCTGAGTATCTTCTTTTCTGATTTTTTTTTTTACATCTTAATAGACCTTTTTTGTGATTAAGTCTGTCTTCATTTTATAAACAATTAATTATAGACTAAGTGTAGGGTTTAATGGTCCTTCTTTTTTTAAATATTGAAGATAAGGATTTACATGTGATAACTGATGAATAATATTTCGGTCACTTTAGTTTTCACCTCTGAACCCTTCTGTCTATGAGACACAACGTGTGTTGAAAACCCCCAAATAAAGGTTAAAAAAATGTACCTGAAATTATAAGGGGGGAGATGGATCCAGGTGGAGCTTTAAGCAGCTTCTGGTGTTGTCAGAGTCATGCAGCCATAGTGACCTAGGAGAAGACAAGTCACAGGAGGAAAATGGGTAAATTTTATGTCTCGTATGAGTAAGACCCTTTGCTAGATTCAGTTATCTGCTAGAAATATAGGCAGAAACCAGCAGCTGCCAACAAATATAAATAGCTTTTATGTGAAGTTCAAGATATTAATATCAACAATCCCTCTGTCAAGTATACTACTCTGACTTTTGTTTACATAAAATACATTTGTAATAGTGAAACATGCAACTGGTCAACATTTGGTATTTGGAATACCCGCATTAATATGTTAAATATGATGGACGCTCCGCCTGCCCTTCTGCTTATCTCAGTATCTCAGTTGCTCTGGGGCAACTCATCTCCTGTCAGAAGAACCCTGCTTAGAAAAATCTCTATGATAGAGAATCAAATGAAAAAAAAAAACCTCAGGAGACTGAGACCACAGAGCTCATCTGTACAATACAATCAAGCTTTATAATTTAATACTGAATAGCGATGCTAATAAAATTATCCACATCTTGTTTGGGAATTGCTGCACAAAATATCATGATATTGGGGGTGGAATTGTTTTCAAAATGCCAGGCAGCTGCAGCTATAAATGGCATGCACATCTTGTTTTCTTTGTGGGCGCAATGTAACATAATTTTCACCTTCCCTGAACATTGCATGAGTGTCATAAATGAAATTGAGTTTTTTCTCACTTTTCAATATCTATTTTTCATGTTTGGAAAACAACAACTATGTCAGTGTGGTGAACACAGACCAGTGGTTCATCATCAATGGGGAGAAAATGTGTGATGTTAAATTCCATGGGAGCGTGCACTGTAAATAATAGACATCAGGTTTTCAGAAAAATAAATTTTCTGCTGGATTATCTGTCTACAAAAAAATATTATTTCAGTGTCATGATGGTTGGTGTCCAATTTTAACCTCAGTCATCATTTTTGGTCACATGTACTTCTCCCAGAGTAACTCACACTCTGAACCTCTCTAAACAATACTCATGGAAAACAATTGACAAATTAATGACACTATAGGAAACTTCCTGATAAATTAATTAATTAATGTCTACATGTCCACATGATGACTTGACGAATGTACAGTTTATTGCAAGTTTCTGAATTGCAAGGCCCTCCCCTTTACAGCACGAATTTAAATAAAATGTGCTCATGCATTTTTTTTTAGGTACAATAGGTATAAAGCAATCATTACTGAGTCCAAGTGGCCCAACGTTTAGTTAAGATACAACAGTGTGAAGTTAAGGAGTTCCTCAAGGTTCTGCCTTCTTTGTTCATTCTGCTAAGGTAACTTGGACAAGTTGACAACCCCCTGGCATCACCCCTAACAGATAATTACAGCTGTTCATCCAGACTGAAAGCTTCCCCATTTTCATATTACTCCATATTCCTTGCCATGGTTACCAAGATAACGGCAACAGGAAGAAAAAACTATCTCTTCCTTCTCAGTCTCCATCACCGGAGAAAGGTGAGAAAGCTATGCATAACTAACAGCAGACCTATTCATGAATCTAGATCAGGTTGATTTTGGAGGCCCTTGGTGTGTAAAGGAAATTGGTTTGTTTGGTGACTCAGATGCAGGGAGATGTGTGGATAATATTCTGAGGGTTTGATATTTCTGTAGTATTTTCCACGGACACAGCACAATGTTTCTTGCTTTCTGATTCTGTGACGGTTTAGCAGAAAACCGATTATAATGGCTGGTGATGCACAATGTCCGACTTTACTGCCTCAAGCTAAGTTAGAAATCAAACAACCATTTTTATCTAAATGTAGAACTGCGGGATATAGCATTGATTGGAATTTCATTGAAATAAAATATTGATCACATTCTTCAGAAAGCTTACACATTTTTAATTGCAACTGTCACAGAGGCAGCAAAAGAAGCTGCTTCAAGGGCTCCCTGTTTGCCTCTTCACATCCACCGCCGTCACGTCTTCACCATTCACCTGAAAGGCTGGATCGGACTCTATAATCTCCCTTTGGCATGAACCATTTGGAGCGTCTGAAATTAAATTGAGATAAACACCAGCAATTCCTCTGGTAGATTCTATTATGTGAAGCCCCCGGGGTTTGGGTCTGGATGATGGGGTTTGGTATCTGTTTGTCATTCTGGCAGTATGTGGGTCTCTAAAAGTACCTGAATGCTAGAGCTTCTCTGGCAAGAAGTAAGTATAAGTTCAGAGCATGTGAGACTTGTCCCGTCGAGTGAAAACAATTGGCCAGTTCCAGCTCCCATTCATCAAAGTGACAGTTCTTGGCCACGTGGAAATGAATGAATAAATAAAGAAGCACGCATTCAGTGTGCAGATGAAGTGGTGCCTGCTGGGTAGATGTTGTCAGAGAGGACTGTCAGTATGGATTCTATTCATTGCTTGTGGTGAAATGATACCTCCTAAAACTGAAATCACCTTTCCTATCCATTGCAGCCCTTCATGGCACTTCACATCACGTATAAATGGCTGTGATATCACTGTCTGTGAAAAGAAATAAAAAGATAAAAAAATATAGATATATAGACATCTGTACATCCACCTACATCTCCTCCAGGTGCAGTTTATAACTCAAAAACAGACTGCCTTTGACAAGATATTCAGTTATTTAAAAAAAAAATCTGGGAGAAGGCCAATTTAGTTTACTGATGGTTTCCTCTGTCTCTTACTTTCTCTTCTTACGACACAATTACAATTCATTGTTTGCGTATGATAAGATAAAATGTATGAAAGCGAGCCCTTTATGAAAAGAAATGCACTTTTTTTTAGAACTTGCAGACACCCTGTTGCTCAACCTCTGAGATACTTCATATGAATATAAATTGTTGTAAAAATAGTAGCTGGGGAGACTTCATTGTCAAGTCAAATGAAGTCAGATTTTTTATAATAATTTATATAGCATAAATTGACAACACAGTTGTCTCATGACAGTTTTCATGTAGAGCAGGTCTGGACCATACTCTTCAAAATGATTTACAGAAACCCCACCTTCCCCCTTGAGCAAGCACTTTGCAACGGTGGCAAGGAAACACTGTCTTTTACTAACCATAAACCTTGGACAGATACAAGCTTAATGTGTGCGGCCTTTTTGTCTGGACTGGTTAGGTTTGAAAGAGAGAGAGCTAGAGAGAGGGCGAGTGATATGTAAAGCAAGAGTGTGATAGACGCAAAGGGGGTCATGAGGGTTGGGATGGACTGGCACAAATGGACTCTTACTAATAATAACAGCGCTAACAGTTCCATGGTTATTATGTACATTCAATATTTGTCATTAATCTTTCTGCAATGAAAGAAAAAGCTGTTCCATAATTCAAAGATATAGTTTTTATGAAATACCATCAATTATATGACACCATGACAAGTTTAAAGGGAATATTCTGACTGGTTTCTGATACTTCGGGTTACAGTTTTTTTTAATTTATTTTACTTTTTTTACTTCGCTCAGAAAAACAAGCTTTAAACAGTTTCACTTCGAGTTCTAAAAAATCACATTTAGCTTTCAAGATCCAGGATTGTTGTACCAAATGACATTGATATATTTAGGTTATACTAGGTCTAGCCATAAAAATGGTATTCTTTGAACATAACACTGGACAGCAAATGAGTAGTTTCCATAATGTCAAACAATTACCTTTGAGTGGATTCATAATAATGTTGGCAAGCAATTTCTGCTTTGCAGCAAAGACCCTAAGAACATTTCATCGATATCATTTGTCATTTCCATCCACTTTGAAAAAGTAAATCAACTCAATTCTATTTTGGAACGCCGTCAATTGATCATCTCATGAAAATAATGGTAATTGACAGAGCGGCTAACTTTATGTTTGTCTTTGTGGAATACAAAATGCCCCTCTATTTCTTTGGGCCCCTCAGCCATAGCGTATCATTCTGAGAGCGACAGCCTCATCATAAATTACATACAGTCAGCAGAATAGCTCCCAGCTTTAGCCTGGGGTATGCAGCAGTTGGTGCCGGGAATCATATGTTGCTTGGCTGCACAGGGAACCATATTGATTACCATCATGTTTCTTTGGAGTCAATCTCCATTATCCCCTGGCCATTTTTCCCATTATATTTCATTTTAGGAGATAGCATCTAAAGAACCTGTGAAAAGAATCTGTGGCGGGGCAGAGATTCCATCAGGAGATTTAGCATTGCCATCACATCAAAACTGGCTAATGGAAGGAGGCAAATCACCGTCACTGTCTCAGCCCCCCACCTACCCTGTCTATTCTTTCATCCTCTTCCATCACATCTCTCATTGTAAGCTTTTGGGATCCAGAGACATTTACTTTGGCTGATTAAAACTGGTGCCAAATGACACCTTCGGTTCAGACTAGAATCCCCGACTGACAGATGATGGATGGTTTCTCGCATTCTATTTTGTCTTCAGAAATGTGTATAAACATACAGAAACACACACAATCAATGTGTGACATTGTATGTCTGGATCTGATGTGAAAGATGAATCTCTACTTTGATATTCCCGTCTCAGTGAGGCGTAAATGAAATGCTTGGTGTTGTTGCTTTGCCGTGCAGTTTGTTTGGAAGGGTCTTTTATGACCTGACATGACAAAACGTCTTCCCTTTCATTATAAAAAGAGTATCTTTTCATTTTTTTTTCATTTGTGCTTGGCGGGAAATTAATTTAGATGCCACTCTAGGGACATTTGTGATGACAGACATCCCTCAGTATGACAGCGTTCATACAGCTTTTTTTAATTTAATTTTTTTATAACCAAACATAACATTTTGATTATTGCTAAAACATTTGAGATATAATTAGATATTGGAGGCTGCATGGCACTTATCCTGCTTGGCTCCTGCCTGCCAGATTTATTTTACCCCCCAGCATTAAAACTCTGTCAGGTTGGAGCTGAGCTGAAAACCCCCAGTCTATCAAGCCCATCAGTGTTTCAGGTAGCCTGGGGACACTGGCTGGCAGCACAGATTAACTCACTCTACGTCTTCCTTGTTGTCTGACTGCCATTGCCTCTTCTCACTCTGCAACATGTTCAGCCAGACCAACCTGGTGATCTCTCTTGGTTGTCTGTGTTTTTTTCCCTCAGTTAAGTGGTGCATACACACACACACACAAGAAACTACTACTAAAACTACTACTACAACTTTTGACCATCACACTAAAGGCCCAATAGAGTGTTGGTCCTGTTTGTCTCCATAGTTAGCTTCTACCCACCTATGCATCATTTTAGGACCCACACAATTACCCATATACATGCAGTGTATTCTTACTCATGTACCCTCTCAACATCATATTATATACTGTATATAGAAAAAGTCAATCAACAGAATACATGGGCATCAACTTCCATTAAAAAAAACATGATTTGGAGTGATACAGTTGATGAAACACAAACTTTTTTCTGCCTCGGGCATGACAATGAACATGGTTGACCCTGTGAGCAAGAACTGAAAATAGCAATCCTGACACACTCTATGGTTTGGCTATGGGTGCACAGATGTCTCTCTTTTTTCTTTTTTGTTCAAGACTCTTAAAATGGAATGTGCACGGAGGGTTGTAGTAGCACATGGATTTTAAAGAATGCAACAAACTGAGCCAATGCTTTTTAAACATTTGAGAAGACTGGGCCCAGGTGTCTCAAGCAGATTAGATATGAAAACTATTCGCCATAGGACAATTAACTGATAATTTATTGCTAGAGTATAGAGGTGGGCTATGGAGAAGCATTTTAATTCAAGATCAGCTGTTGAAAAAGTGTCTCTTGTTGAAATCACTTCAAAATAATACACTTGCTGTTTCAGCTGATATTGCTCATGACCTCCAAAATATTCAGGATCTATTATATAAACTTCAAACAAGCAACACATCTGTAGCCCTTCTTAGATGCAAACTCCATAAGCTGCAATTAGGTTTTGAAATCTAGAAGTATGAATGTTGCTAAGTTGGACAAAGGTAGCATCATAATTTTATTGTAATACCATAGATATTTGCAAAGTTTTAATTTTGGTACTAAATTTGCCAGAGGCACAGGTTACTCACTCATGGACCAAACAAGATACCTGCTGCTACAGTCGACTGTGATGAAATAGCCCAGCAGTGAAAATAATTTTGTTAATATCCTGAACTGAGAAGCAGGGCAACTTTAACTTTAGTTTAGACCACAGAAAGCCATAAATCTTCATTCTCAGTTGACTAGTACTATAACAAACCCCCCAAAAATTAGCAAAACTAAAACGTATTTTCAGGATGTAACCTCCGTTACAGAGACATTATCCCCGGTCAGTGGGTAATAATTCACTGACTATATGAAATCTGATCTTTTCTTCTTGTAAGCCACTTCTAGCAAGTTATAAGCTTTTCTGTCTTTTGTTGTATACTTTGATTAAAGTTGTTTCCCCCTGGGAGAACTATAGACACACAGTCATTAGTTATAAGTTAGATTAGTTTATTAAGTTAACAGATTATTAAGCTATGACATATCTTATTTTTATTTTCTATAAAATGCATGTGGTGGCTCCCATTATGTGGGACACAAATGAATGATCTGCCAACCTTCAACTGTTACTTCCCAATAAGAGTCATTCTGGTACTGATTGTTAATTTAATCAATGATTAAGTATATTCTGTTGTGTGCACGGGAGGATAGAAACTTACACCTCAGTCACTGCTAAACAGAATATGCAAATGCATGTACTGAGCAAGGAATAGATTTCAATGCAATGTGCAAATCAAAAAAAAGGATTTAGATTTGCACTCAAAAGGTCAGACATGAAGAACAAATATAATTCAATACAAATGAGCTTTAACCGATTTATTACAGATTTAAAGTTGATTGTCGTGACCAAATGTTCCTACAGCTTCACCTTTTCAAAAAACAATTGTGTGTTACTTCTAATGCAACCTGACAGCTGAGACCCAGTCTTGAATGTCATTTATTTGTAACACACAGGCTCTCTGGCCAACTTTGGGCTTTTAAGAAAGACATTTACACACTGATTACACTCTAAAAATATCACTGAGCTGGCAAGTGCTTGAATCTGGTCTAAAAACTGAAAGAAATGTCCCTGACTTGCTTCTTTTTTTTTTTCTTGGCTAAGTGTCAAGGTTCAAGCAGGTTTTTTTTAATAGATTGCCCTGGCTGCCTTGACACATCGTATATTTATTTAGTGATTCTCGAAGGAGTTTTATGGAATTGTTTGCAGAGAGTGTTAATGGATGACTCTGTTTTTTGTCTGCTTTTGATGTGAGACAATTCTATGTGCCCTCTGTTTGTGAAGATGATTTTGTTTGATGCTATCATAAATTCCGGAAGGAAGCGAAACGCCCCACCATTCCTGAGGATTTATAAACTTAACACATCTTACTTTTCCAACAAGCTTGTTGTGTATCAGAATGAGATAAAATGAAAGTATGAATCCCCAGGATGGGACAGTTAAATAATTTCATACACAAACAAAAGCAATTTTGGGATCATCCCGAGAAATGCAAGGATACCCAAAACTAATTTACCAGAACATATCTTCTTACTAAAAACAGAAGTAACTGTTGTTCATTCATATTTCATTTTAGTAAAATGTTGCAAAGACTCTGAGGTGCAAGGTCTGAATCAAGAAGATAAAAAAATGCCGTGATGTTGTAAATGAAGAATAAAAACTACGTATGTAGTAGCTTATCCAATACCCAGGGTTGTGGGCGAGGGATGGGGCCTATTCCGGCTGTCATTGGGCAAGAGGCGGGGTTCACCCTGACTAGTTGCCAGTTCATCAAAGGACCACAACAATGGTCAACAAAAGAGACACAACAATTCATCCTCTCATTTCAAACATCTGGCAATTAAGATTCTTCAATGAACCTACTTCATGTTTTGGGACTGTGTGAGGAAACCAGAGAACCTGTACAAAACACATACAGACACAGGGAGATCAGGGACCTTCCTGTTGTGAGGTGGAAGCACTTACCACTGTGTCTCCACCTGTATTTGTATTTGTATTTATTTATTTGTTGCTTTCATGAAAATGCTTATTCATTACATCGTTCACCAAATGATAAATTGAAAGTTACAATACATGATTTAAACATGTACATGAATGGAAAGGAGCAGATAAGAAGACTACATTTCTTATATTTTTCTGCCCCTCTTCAACATCATAAAACATGTGAGGATCTACCTTGATTTCTCCATTTCTATAATTTTCACCAAATTAAATATGAAACATTAGCATAATTTTATACAAAATTTTAATACAAAACACATTCATCCAAACTTGATATTCAAGCATGTTGACTTATTAACTCCAAAATCTACATATTGCTGCTTATTTTGTGAATAGCTGGTAAACCAATTCAAGACTACTTCTCTTATTTCATATCAATGTAATTTAGATAGTAGAATAGAATTATCTATAGTGTCGAATGTCTTTTTAAATCAATAAACACTCCTATAATATATTTCTTTCATCAATTGCTGTTGAGATTTCTTCTACAATTTTCGTGATAGCCAAATTTGTTAATCGGTTAGACCTAAAACCATAATGGTTCTCACTGAGTAATTTGTTATTTTCTATAAAACTGTCAAGTTTATTTACAAATTTTTTTTCTGATAATTTTGAAAAGTGAGAAAGCAATGAAACTGGCCTATAATTATTACTTGTAAATGATAAATTATAAATGTAATGCAATGGTTTGAGAATACAATCTATGTTATCTTTATTAGTTTCATGTCAATACTATCACTATCCTTTGATGTATTGTTTATGAACAACAGCTAATGTTTCATTTTCTGTAACATCAGCTAAATACATTATTTTTTCCTACATTACAGACACCTATAAACGTTTTATCACATGTAATTTTATCGGCTAAACTGGGTCCTATATTTACAAAAAATGAGTTAAGTTCATTCACAATTTCCTCCTGATTTTCAATGATTATTTTATCTTTTGTAAAGTATTTTGGGATTTCTGTGGAATCTCTTCTTTTTCCTATTACCTTGCTTAGAATATTCCAAGTGGCCTTGATGTTATGTTTATTTTTATACAGAATTCTGATTTAGTATTCCTTTTTCGTATTTCTCAATATGGTTTTTAACTTATTTTTGTAGTCCTTATTGTGCTTTTCATTCATTGCTGTTCTTGTTTTAATTAAGTTCTTGTAAAGTTCATTTTTCTTTTTGCATGCATTATGTAAAACATTTGTAATCCAAGGTTGTTTTCTTTTACATTATGTCTAGCTCCACATGGAAACACTGGACAATGTTTATTGTTGTGATGTAAAAAACATTTTAAAAATGACTCATATGCTGTGTTCACGTCATTTGTATCAACACTATTCCAGTCTTGATGACATAGATGTCTTGACGATATAGATCATTCTGAATTCAGTTATCTTGCATATAGTTGATGAAATACAATTGACTTGTTTGGTAATTGATGGTTAAATACTGCAAAAATAGGCAAATAGTCACTTATGTCATTAATTACTAAACCACAGTGCGTGTAATTTTCCAAACAATTAGTAAATATATTATCGATCAGAGGTGCACTAGTTGTTGTTGTTCTACTAGGCTTTTTGATCATTGGATAGACCCCTTTACCACACAATATATCTCGGAAATCTGATGTTTGTGAATTTGAGTTACTTTTTAAAAGATATAAGAATATTGAAATCTCCACAGATTACCAAAGTTTTATTGTAGTTTAGATTACTTATCATATCTCCAAAACTATCCTGAAAAGTTTGTCTTTTGGATCCCGGTTTCCTGTACAGACATGCGACAATAATGTTTCTGCTTTTTTCTGATTCTATCTCTACAGCAACAATTTCCATCAAATCATCAATTACACTTGTCATACATTTGAATGGTTTACATTTTAAATCATTGTCAATATAGAGAGTTACTCCACCTCCAATTGTAGTTGTTTTACTGTTGAAATATAAATCTTAGCCTTCAATTTTCAAATCTACCTCCTCCCCTTTGTTGATCCATGTCTCTAAAAGGGCAATCAACTTAAATTTATCTTAAAATTTGTCCAAAAAGTGCTTAATTTTTGTGAAGTTCTTTCGTAACTTGAAATAAATTAAAGAAAATGTGACCTTAGTTTGTACTTCACCCAGTTGATCTTCTTTGTAATATATACAAGAGACCTTCAAATCTTTAAACAAATGAGACTCTGGGTCCACATCTTTATCAAAATCATATGTGCCATGTTCTTTAAAATCAAAATCTGAAAAAGATTCACTCACCAATGAATCAGTAATTTGTAGTGTACTTTATAATCCATAAATTGTCTTGCTCTTAAATCTCCAAACAAAGGCAAACATTTCTTGAATTTATTCATTTGCACTGGTCGAGATCTTGTAGTTTTCTGACCACAGTCACATTAGCTTGTTAGGGTGGTCCATTCAGCCAAATGAATACCTTTCCATTTCTTGTCCAGGTGGCTTGAATTTTATTTTGCTTTTTCAGCATTCAGGTAGTCCAAGCAATTTCTGCATTTCTTTTGGTAAAGTGCTCATTTATGGAAATCCCACTGCCTTTAAGTTTCTTTGTTTCCTTTAGGATTTCCACCTTGTGCTTCGAGTTCACAAATCTGACAATAATTGCAGGCTTTTTCTCTTAATCCTTGTTTGGAAGAGTGTGACATGCTGATGTGTGTTGACTCTCCAGGTGAATAACTTTGCTTCTCATGAATGTAATCACCTGTTGCTCCAGGGTGTGCAGCTCCTCATATGGTGCATCTTCATCTTGTTGGTCACCAGTTGGGCTGGGCATAGGTCTTATTGCTGTCCCAGTGATTACAAGGTTTTCTGCTCTGGAATACTGCTCCAAATCATCCACCCTCTTTTCCAGGAGCTCAATCCTTTGTTCTTTATTTTTGATGATAGCCTTTAGTTCCTGAATCTCTTCCATGAGGCCTGCTAGTGCTTTCTGTTGTTTTACCACTTCACTCATATCCCTTGACATGAAGTTTAGGGACTCTTTAATCTCTGCCATTTCACTAGCAAGTTTGGAAGAGGATATCTTGCTCCATTTCATAGAGATGAAATGTCAATGAAGCTTGTCTTGTTGTTACTCAATAGCTCAATAGCTTTGACAGTTGTTGTCATCAATATACACTTCTCTTCTCTCATGTTTATACTTTTACCATGGGGATCCTCGCTAGCGACTCCAGCATGGCACACCTGTTCCCCCCCCCAGACGAGGCACCTTCCTGAGCGCGGGCTTTCTCCGTGAATTTTCTAATCTGAAGTTGCTGAGTTTGGACTCAAACTGTGACTCATTCAGCAAACGTGACACCTGTGTTGTCCAAGCCGTCACTTGCGTCACCTTATCCTATCCACTTGGGAGCTGGATCTAGATATCATAGTTACTGTATGAAATTACTCAACACGATCCTGCAAAGCAAGAAAGCAGATTTGAAGTCAGTGAAAATGCCTGTTTTATAAAAACTGATGTCTGCAGAAAAAAGTACCAAACTGTTTATGGATTGAAGGAGAGGTACATTTCTCCATGTGCTTGTGATGGAATGATTGAAAGGGGCCAAATTTATTGCAATCTCTGCAGCAAACGGGGCAGAATGCTGAGCTTGCAACGTTAAAACAGCTCCACCCTTGTGTCAGGGGCATTTGTACATGGCAAAATGTTTATTAAAGCTTTGTTTCTGATGCTGACAGGCTCACAGATATTAATGGACCCATCCACTGCTGATTTCATTTCAGAATTAGACTTTTCTACAACTTCAAAAGCTGTAGTACATCAATGACTCTCCCTGGAATATTTCCCCAGGACATCCACAGGCCAGTCATGGACTAAAATTCAAAAGAATGAGAAATCTTGATGAAATGGGGACAGAAAATTTTCACCGCACATTGACTTGTGAGTGGGGGTACATTGCATTAACATGCCAGGTATAATTTCTTAATCAGACCCAAAAGAATCCCCCTTCTTTAAATGCACATACCAGGATGGAATTGACAAATTAACCAATTCTATTTTACTGTAGCCAGGTAACATTAAACATTTTTAATGTGATCTCGATCCATACACAAAGTGAAAAAATTACAGGAATAGAACATTTTGGATTTAATTAGTTACTTAACAGGATTTAGCATGGATGATTATGTAAGTGTAGAAAATGGATGACTATATATTTTTGAGTACAATAATTTGTCATTTGAAAAACTTTTAGAATTAAGAGTTTCATTTTGTTGGTGTGATAAACATTTCAACCACAAGGGAGCAATATATATTTCTAATGACTAACTTTTTGCTGATTTTTTTACCCTGAAAAGAATAAAATTAATTTCCTCTTAAGCGTTTAAAAAGAATCTCAAATTATTGCTGTTTAATCATGTACTGTCTGGGATATGTGGTGTATACCCTTTCCTGTTTGGACTGACAAATGACTGATGACAGTTCGTTGAGTAATTAGTCTTCAAACACAGTCTTTTGCTGTTTTCTTTACACAAACAAGTGTGTTCAACTGCACCCTTGAAAGGTTTTAGGAGTAGTAAAAAGTATTTTGTTGAGTGAGGATGATTTTCCTAGAAAACGTCCCCTTGTCCGCATTGATTAGTCCAGGAATGACCTGGAGCTGATCTGAAGGCCAAAACCACCAAAATCCTTGGGGAAATAAATGTATTACCAATATTGTTGCAGAAATAATGAGGACACTCAGACAATGTTGCAGAGGAACTCCTGCAAATGATGGTGGAAGAGATTTGGGTCCAGTTTTAGGTCAGATGTAATGACCATGAAAGATCGATGAGAAGCTAATCAGGAACTTCTTGGGATGTAGTGATGTGTTTCATAGATCTGGCTAGATCTGGGCGTAGATGGTTGCTTACCCTGAGATGGCGCTTGTAAACAAACAATTAAAACAGATGCTGCCAACCCGGTTACATTAGACATAACACGACGTGCAGTAAAAGAATGTTTCGTTGTTCAGACACTCGACTGTATGTGTGAGGAAAATTCTTCAGATCAGGACAAAAGACAATTCCACATTTATTCATCTTAATGTATGAAAAGGACCAGATGATAAACAATTCAGCAATTAATAGTGACACAAACAGGGTGACACACTCCATATACTTGTACATCCTGTGGGGTTCCATTAACATTCCCCCCTCGCGAATAAAAGGCATCACACCACACCTTGGGTTATTACTGGATGCCCCAACATAAAGTTACTCACATGAATTATCAGTGACCTTTTCTCCACTTTGAGGAGGAACATTCCTTCTATTAGAGGCTTTGTCTGTTTCCGGGGAAAAAGTATGTCCCTGACAGATATTTTTTTTCCAGAAAAAAATATAAAGATAAGGGGCTGTGTGTAATCAGGAAGAATGTGACATGAGGCTGACACGAATAAAACTCATCGACTCCTTTTCATGTCCGCAAGCAATGGCCAGAGTGAAACAGAGAAAAAATTGCTATTAAGATTATAACCCTAAAGATGTCCCACAGATAGCTTTAGGGCAATATTCATACTGCATACCCACAAAGTTATTTTCTTATTTTTTTTCTGCGCCTCTGCTGAACCACTCAATGTGACTGATTGTGAATATGATTGTGCTGATCTTGTTATAGCAGGACTCCAGATTCTGCAGGGAAGCGTCTTCTTCATGGTTTCTGGGGAGTCTAATAACAAGTGAATAGTCACTTATTTCTTCTTCGTCGGGACAACAAAATCCTTCCCCATCGGGGATCCACAAGGAAACCAGATGTTCTCCTCACCCTGTCACAACCATCAGTATTTGTACAGTTAAGTTAGATAAATTAAATGAAAATTAATAATTGTATAATATATACAGTCAATTTAAGTATGTTCTTACATTGACTCCTAATCTGGTCATCATAATTACCCTCCATGGCTTCTACTTGGATTATGTGTTATTTACATATATGTATGTTTTATTGGCATATAGATTTAGTATCTCTACATTTATGTTTATTTCTGCTGTGCACTTTAATCTTTGGTTAAAAAAAGAAGAAATTCCAACAAAATCCCATCTGGGGTGTCAAACACACACAGTGGGAGGTGCGGGAAAAAAACCCCAAAACATTTAAGTAATCTGCCTGAAAAGCAAGAGTTTAGTGTTTTGCGCAATGAAGATATTTAATTCTCAACCGCAGTTACATGATTTGTTGCAGTAAATTAAATTGGGATAACATTTTGCAAGCCACACAAGACCCACGTTGAACTAATAAAGACATAGTTTTCCATCTAGTTCCATACATCACAAGATGAACCTCATTTCAAAAACATATATCCCCGTGAGACTCCCCTCTATATACATTTAGAATTTAGTAATTTCCAAGACAGACTTTTGAATGGCTATTGCTCTGTTTGATTGGGTGTCCCTCACATCGAAAGGTTGGACGTTTGATTCCCAGCTCCCCCTGCCTTCATGTCGAAGTGTCCTTACGCAATACACAGAAGCTGAAGTTGCTGCCCATGGCCTGGTTGGCACCTTGTGTGGCAGCTCTGTTTCATCGGTTCGTGAGTGTATGTGTAGATGGGTGAATGGTTTCCAGTGTAAAGCACTATGAAGCTGCAAGCTGTGTAAGCACTGTGTAAGTTGAGATTGTTTATCATATTTACATAATACACCATTTATTCAATATTAAATGGCCAGAGAGAAACTCTGAACTCATAGCTTATTTATTCAATTGATGCGATAAATCCTTCCTTTATGGTCGATGATTTTATTGGATAAGCCTGATCTTCTTCTGCTTTTCTTTTTGGCTGCTCCCATCAGACTTTGCCACATCAACTCATCTTCCTTCATTTAACCCTATTCTCTGCATCCTCTTCTCTCACATCAACTAACTACATGTCCTCTTTTCACTCCATTCATAGACCTCCATCACAGACCTCCTGCCTGGAAGTGCCAACCACAGCATCCTTCTTCTCCGATATTCCCTATCCCTTCTTTGAACATACTCAATCCATCTCAATCTGGACTCTCTGATTTTATGTCTTAACATCTAATTTGGACTCATTCCTGATCCTAATCATCCTCATCACTCCCAAAGAAAGCCTGAAAATTTTCATATCTGCTACCTCAAGCTATGCCTCCTGACTTTTCCTCAGCACCATTGTCTATCAACCATACAACATTGAATGATGATCATGTTAAATTATTTAATTGGTCATTTTAGAAACTTTAATGTGTGGCACTTTGGAATATAATACACTGAGAGTTCATTCTAGTATTTTGCTTGCCCAGTTTATATTAATAATGCCTGAAAGACTCAATATAATGCACACTTGTTATTTGTTGTCATGATATGTTCTTATATTTAGCATTACTCTAATTTTACCTCAGGCTGCATCTGGTAGGGCTTCATTTTGCTACACTGCTCCTTGAAAGTCAATAATACGGCAGATAGAACCTTTCAGTCATGCAATCCAGCTCTGGTGGTTATCTCCCAGTCATAACCTCCTTCCTCAAAGGATCGCCATTCTATGGATTGTTGAGGGGTCAACACATATCAAACCGATGCATCTCTGCTGCTAGGAAAAAACTGTTGACTTACACCGTATTCATTGAAATGTATGGTGCGTCACTGATTATCATGTCGGGAAATATGTGTATTTTTTCAACAGACAGTCTCTGTTGTTGAGGATCATTGAACAGTTATTGCATAAGAAATGAAGAACAACTATATTTATTCATAAAAAGACAAATTAATTGCACAGGTCGGATTTTTGGGGTTATTTGTATTAGTAGTATTTTAAGGCCCCTTTTCAGTTTAATGCCCATGTTCTTGTCCACAGCCAGAAATTTCCTTTTAATTAGTTTGGAACAGCTGCCTCATGCCAATATCGAGTAATTCTACAGTTCCGCAACCAGACTCTCTTTTTATTTGTTTAAATCAACAAATTCACTGAAGGACAGAAATTTAATGTATTAGAATTAAATGAAACAGTCATTGTTTATACAAAAGTCAGAATTGTATTTATCTTTTCTCCTCATCTAATACATTTGTTAAAAGGAACACCGCCTTGGAGGACTAATTGGCATGAATATGCTTAAATGTTTGGCTCATACTAGAATGCGTTGTTAAAAAAAGCATAAAGAAATGTTTTTTAGTTAAAAAATGAGATTTGTAACATATTTGTTAACCTATAGGTGCAAAAATTGTTTTACTAGCACAATACATGGTGGATTAATGATGGAAACAGGTTGCATTGTGTTGTAAATGAGTGAGTAAATTGTCATCTGATGCTTTGATGGTACTTTTGTCACTCACATGAACACGCATGCACACAGGCATGAACAGACATACACGTGAAAAAAAACACAGTCATCCTGGTGTGGTCATTAGTAGATGAGAATGATTCACTTTCTGGATGCTGGTGTTTTCATTATGGTATATGAGTAAATAATGTTTTACCTCCATACTGGAAAAAATGAGGACATTTTGAACAAATAAGATAAGATAATACTTAATTGATCCCCATAGGGGAAATTCCTTTGTCGCAGCAGCGCAACAATAACAGTATCAAAAAAGACAAAATATAAACAAGCGCTAAACAATTAAAAGCAATATAAACAAGACAGAAAGACAAAAAAAAAACATATATAGAACACACACACACATACATACACACACACACACACACACCCCTTAGGAAATTTAGTCTTTACATAATTTGCATTACAGATTTGATTTCAGTTTCACAATTTCCTGGGCTTTATGCATATTCAATTTCTTTAAATGCTTCAGTATATGAAACTGAACAAAATGGATAGAAACTGCATATGGCTGTAGTGCAAAATGCTATCACATGTCATTGGCGCAGTTGGTGTGTCTATGTGAGTGTTATTGGACCCCGATCTCTTTCTCATACTTGGAATTGGTGAAGACCAAATGTTTCTGGATATGTTGTTGCTGCTGTTTTATTTTAAAATAAATCTTTAAGTCTTTAAGATGGAACGAATATGCAGGACTTAAGTATTCACTTTTGCATTCAAATAAACAACGGAAGGTGTTGAATAATGCATACAAAAAATAATTTCTTTTTGTTTTGTTTTTCCTTTTGGGGGTGAATGTGATGGGTGCCAGCGCTGTACAGATCAAGCTCTTACATCTACATTTTTCTCCTTAAGAATTATAGATCCTTCTCAGTTGAAAAAAAAAACTAATAGTGGAGCTATTTTTAAAGGTAAAGTCTTCGGACTGCTACAAATGTTTTATGTCCGTGTGCTTCCAACGGAGTAACAATGCAGCGATAGGGCAATTACATTTCATGACCAATCTGTCTAGGGAATTTAGCTCTTATTTTTTCTCAAACTGTGGAGACTTTTCAACAGACTAATTTATTACTTCGCTGATAAACACAGATTATTTCATTTATATAAACACACACATAATTGATGCTACTTCACACCTTGTACTTTCTAGACTATGTTTAGGATAAATTTTTGTTTCAGGTACATCAATAAAGAAAACAGAGAACTAATGTTACTTGCATTCAAAACCTGAATGTAAAATTCCTTTTGAATTAAAATCTAAAAAAGATTGAGTCACATAAGGAGGCTCCATGGCTATGTTGTAAAATCCACCAAAAATTCCTTTTGAATCTCTGTGTAATTTGACTAGATTCTCATTTAGCCACAAAACTGCAGGCACATGTACATCCAATTTGAATCTACCCTGTAAGAACAGTGGAGATGTCTCCTGCTTGATGACAATGTTTTGAAATTAATGAAACCACTGTAGTTAAAAACCAGCCAGAATTAAAATTGATAATGAATTTACAACTTTGGACCTGAAATTCTTTCGCAAGTTTGATTTCAAGGACAATATTTTTGTGTTTTTTTAAATAATAATTTTAGATTTGAACAACAATAAAGAGGTCTTTTAAAGGTCAATTAAATAATGATTTTAGAAAACTAAACAAATAACAAGTTAAGTGGTATTCATATTGAAAACAATTTCACAGCATGTAGGACTTTGCTTTTGTGGCATGCATCATCTGAATTCAACAATGAATGCAGTACTGAAATTAGATGCCATCGTTCAACTGATGCAGCGCGAGGAGCTCGAGAGAGAAGCCTGAGTGACTTTGCCTTGTTTTGTGCTGAATTTAATTTGAGCTACTTAGGAAAGCCTTGTTCCACTCTTATTGCACGCACAGTCTTGCTAAATGTATTTGTCAGCATGTTGAGGTCCAGTGTTGGAAAAGGAGAACGATTTGCTCATATCTCAGAGCAGTGGCTGATACTTGGCCCCTTGGGCTGCACAGCTCCACCCTCTTCTCAAACCCTGAGGTCCTCCTGTGTTGGTGTGGAGCTCACAGATCACACACTCAGTGCAGGACTGTCAGAAGCCATCACATCATAAAGAGAAGAGCACACTGAGAGGATATGATAAAGTTTGCTCGACATGAAAAACTTTCTTTTATGAGCACTGAGTTCACTCAGCAGTTCTCAGCATTTTTACAAATTTGTCCTACTTTTACTGTACAACCTTACAAGAACAGCATGGCAAACGTATTAATGGGGAAAATTTATACTATCCTGGCGAGCTTACTGCTGTTCAGGGATTTTATGCTTTTCTGTAATGAAGGAACAAAAACATGAAAACATAAAGACAAAGCATGAAAGCAAAGTGACATGAGGAAGAATGAACTAAAAGGCACAGCCTCTGGCACTGGAGAGCATCTTGGAAAGATTAATGAGGTGATCTGGTGGACCTCAAATTAAAATAGCATTGCATTACATATCATCTTGACAGGAGATAATTAACTACCACTCTATAGTGCTGTTTACACAGACACTGTGATTATTATACAAGCACACAGTCATCTCTTCGATTAATACTTCTCACTTTTCCTCTGATAGATGCCTTCATTTGTGGGACGCCAGCAGGTCAAGAGAGTGTAACTTGGCATCAAGAGAACTGCTGGCTCAGTTAGTCACTCTTCAAACTGGAACATAGAAAATAGGACATGAGATCCAATTTTTAAGAGGAAGAACAACACCGAGAGGGAGAAAATGCACTCAGTGCATCAAGGACACACTGCAGCTATTTAAGTCATAGGGACTTATGGAATAGTGTCTTTAGTGCTACCTCAATAAATTATGGAGCGTTTCACACAAGAGATATAGAGTCCACTAAGAGAGCAGCTGGAGTATGCGGGTTTCAGCTCCTCATCAATCAAGCCCACTCAGCAATCTAAAGCCTGTCGATACAGGATGGAAAGTAACATTGAGGGATCTTTGTTCAATGGGTTGGGGTAGTTGGATGCAGGCAAGTTGACAGAATATATTGGTTGTCTGAGATCAAGGCAAGAACTGGATATCAGTTGCACAGCTTCATCCAAAATCTTGCCTGTCTTGGAAATTCAACTGCAATCCAGCTTTTATACCATCCAAATTGTAAAGTGGTGTTGCCAGAAAGAACTGCTGTCCCATGCCTGAAAAGTTCGAGTTTGCCCTTTTTGACAATGCCAATTGGATTTTAAACTTTTATTTGCAAACTGTTGAATTGGAAGCTGAAATGATACTTTTGTTAGAGTGCTTTCCCAACAACCCAGGAATGTAACATAAATGTAAAACTCCATCCTTCCATTCATCTTCTACCGCTTATTTGGGGTTGAGTCGTAGGGGCAGCAGCTGAAACAGAGGGGGCCAGAGTTCACTCTACCCAGCCACTTGGTCCAGCTCTTACGGGGGATCAAGAGGCGTTCCCAGGCTAGCCTAGAGACATAGTCCCTCCAGTATGTCCTGGGACAGCCCTACAACATTCAGAGCTTTAAGGAACCCTGGGCAGATCTTATCCACTCCCTGGGCCCTGCCACCAAGGAGCTGTTTGACTTGCCTGGCAACTTCATGCCCAGATATAGTAGAGTCTTACCCAGAGTCCCCCGACTCTGCTTCCTCTTTGGAAGGCATGTGATGGGATGAAGGAGGCCTTCGATGTATTCCTTGCACTGATCCACAATACCCTGAGTCAAGGTCAGCAGCTCGCCATCCCACTGTACACAGTGTTAACAATGAATTCTTTCCCCACTCCCAAGCCGTCAGACGATGGCCCAGAATCTCCTTGGAACCCTCTGGAACTCATTCTCCTGGGCCCTAGCAAACTCCTCCTGAGCTTCTGCCTCGGCAACCACCACAGCTACGTGCTGCCTGACCTTCCAGCACCTATCAGCTGCCTCTTGAGCCCCACAGGCCAGAAAGGCTTGGTAGTGGCACAATGGCGGCACAGAACATGACCCTCTTGGACTTAGTGTTCCGTGACTCCCTCGGGACGTATTTGAAGCTCTGCCGGGGGTGGAAGTTGAAACTCTTTCAGACAGAGGACTTTGCCAGACATTCCCAACAGTCCCTCACAATACATTTGGGTCTGCCAGGTCTGACTGGCATCTTCCCCCACCATTGGAGCCAGCTCACCACCAGGTGGTGATCAGTTGAAAGCTCCGCCCCTCTCTTCACCTGAATGTCCATAACATTTGGCTTCAAATCAGATGACATGACCACAAAGTTGATCATTGAACTGCGGCCTAAGGTGTGCGGCCAGGTGCACATGTGCACACGTTTATGTCTGGACCTGGTGTTTCTAATGGACATTCTATGACAATCACAAGGACAGGACTCCAAGATGAGCCAGATGAGCGTTGAAGTCCCCCAGTCTGACAAGGGAGTCCAGGAGTGCTGTCAAGCAACTCCTCTACGGACTTCAAAAAGGGTGGGTAGGCGGAACTGCTGCTGGGTGCATGGGCACACACAACAGTCAGACCCCCAACAGAGTCCCCCAACATGAAGGCAGAGGGACACTTCCCTCTCATCAACCGGGCTGAACTCCAACATACAGGCGCCGAGTCGGGGGACAATCTGCCCAGCGCCTTTCACTTGGAGCAACTCCTGTCAGGATCCGGTGCTATCAGTTTTTGCAGTTCTCCACCAGAGGCTCTCATCAAGCAGCAGCCGTGAAGGACTCCAGCAGGTGTGCAGTGCAGTTGCCAGCAGTTTGGTGCCAGAGAGTTTTGTCGGCCAGACCAATTAACCCACAGTGACTACCCCCAGATGGGCTCGTTCTCCCGGATTCCATTCATCCCCTCCTGGCGGGTCTTCATCCCTCATAGTATCACCCATTATCTCTTCATTGTTCCCGAGCCCAGAGATCTACGTCTCACTGGCTTACCCACAAGTCCCTTAGACCCCTGCGATCCCTATCCTTCCTGAGTCCAGGGATCTACATCTCTACGGCTTTCCCATAAGTTCCTATTACTCACGCGATCCCTATCATTCCTGACTCCACAAGATCTGCTTTGTACCTTTCCTCACAGGTTCCTGAGACTCCTGCAGCCCCAGAAACCACCTGGACCCATTACAGTCATCCATTCGTCCTTGTCAGTAAATCCCTGAAAACGCCTTACCTCCTCAGTGTTCTTGCATTTGGGTCAGATATCTGAAAAACCATGACAACTCCAGTGCAGAAAAGATTCCAACCCCTCTCAAGAGGCCTGGTTCCTGAGCTGTGCCTTGAGGTGAGTCCGACTATATATAGCAGGAACCTCTCAGCCTTGGACGCCATCTCAGGTTCCTTCCCCACCAGAGAGGTAACAACCCATGCCCGCCCCTGGGTGACCTGCGTCCGGGCAAGGGAAAACTTGACCCAAATGTAAACCTTCATCCATCGTCCTGCAGCTTATCCTACTCAGGGTTGCGGGGGATGCTGGAGTCTATCCCAGCTTTCATTGGGCGAGAGGCTGGGTACACCCTGGACTGGTCGCCAGTCAATCGCAGGGCTGCGACCTTTTTGTGCATAGTAGATACAAATGATAGGTAAACAAGTTGTGGTTGTAAACACGCAAAGGCCTATTACTGCTATATCGATAACATGTAACATAAGATCTTGATCCTAGTATGTTTTAATTAGTATCCCCGGTGTATTCCTAATAGCATATTAACTATGTACAGGGAGACAGGTCAGTATGGAATGATAAGATGCTCATCATCACTGATAGTGGCGATAGTGCAGCAATACCTGGAATATGACCCACAGTCAGCCTGATTGCATAAAATTTGTAAAGCTTTTAGCCACTTTACACAGAATGTAAAAAATAGAATAGACTAATAAATACATACATAAATGAATAAATAAATACAACGCTGGACCATGCTGACTAACCAAGCTCTCCCTCAGTACCCCACAAAACCATTAGTTCTGTAGAGTTCGCATGTTCTCCCTCTTGTGTCTGCTTGGGTTTCCTTTTAGATTATCCAGTTTTCCTCCCACAGCTCAAAAACATCTACCGGGTTCCCTGGAGACCCAAAACTAAGCAGATGTGTTAATGAGAGGGTGAATGGTTGTATGTCTCTATATGTGTTCCTGTGATCGACAGCCGACTGGTCCATGGTGAACCCCGCTTCGTGCCTAATGACAGCATAGGCTCCCCAATGACTGTGACTGTAGGATAAGTGGTATAGATAATGAATTAATGGAAGAATTAGTAAATGAGTGAATAAGTGAATAAGGCTGTTCTGGGTCGACCCGGTAAAACTCCAGTAAACATACTGTTACTGTATCAGAGCAACATAAAATCTGTTTACAGGGCAATCAAAGAGCTCACATTGCACCTCGTGCATGAATATTTTCTCATCATTTCCCTCATTTGTTAAATTATAAAGTCTTTGTGGGATTCATCAAACATACTTACAGCCAAATCTGTTCATAACCACATGAGTATGTAGATGAATCACGTTTGATCTTTAATAACAATGGGCCAGACAACATCTAATTTACATAAGGAAATGCTTCTCTAAACCAACAGAAGGGGAACGGATCAGCATGAGCAAACCGTAAAACAGCAAAAAGCCAAGATTAAATTTAGATGAACAGGATAGAGGCAAAGTGAAAAAGCTTGTGTGTTTTAAGGGATGTAATTGTTCAGGTGGATATCGGGAAAATAAGTAAATTTGTGGAAAGATTTAAACCTAATTATTTTCTGTAAACTGAAGTTTTATCATAAGTTTAGTCGATTGTTGGACTCAACTACATGTTTGCTGCCTTTGTTATATGGTGAAATTGCAGTGTCAATTAGACATAGCTTACTGTAATGTTCCACATTTCTCTACTGCTTTAATAGCTTGCCTCTTTATTGTAAGAGGTATTCATGACTTAGATAATTCTGTGGCAACAAAATGATACCCTGAAAACACAATGTTTCTGTAATAGTTTCTTTTTTCATCCACATGATTTTTTTCCCTGTTCATTTTTGTGTGAAGACCATACAGCTGAAAAGCAATTGAACTCTGCGGTTGAACAAGTGCATTTTTTCAAAGCAGATACAGGAGAGAATCAATTTGAGTCGAGATGAATCGAGCGTACCCCATTTGCGGCTATCAGAGGATACCCCGTCTGTCTCACAAAACAAACAAACCATAAATCACTACTGATACTATGTTGTTGGCGTTATCTTCAACACAGCTTGCACAAGTAAAGAAAAGATTTTCTCTTCTGAGATAGATATAACACATTATGTAATAATAATGTTAATGATATAACATGTAAGATGGTAAAGTATTTGATATTATCTTAAAATGATGTAGCACATTCAATGAGTGAATGCGGTTTAAAAATGTGATTTGAGATTGTTGTGCTGTTCCATTGTATGATTTTCACCTCAACCAACTTCACTTTCATAGACGTTTGGCTTACTAAATCCCTTCCGTGACATTTCATCAAGCCTTATCAGCCATGAATGACCATGAGGGGGTGCCGAACACTTTAAGAACTTGAGGGACAATGTTTTTTTTTTCTACCAGCCATGTTCCTGCAAAAAGGACAGGGAAAAAAATGTAAAGAAATGAATATATGTATTCAACCTGCTTCACGTTTCATTTGGACAGTAAGTATATTCGCAAAAACACAATTTCTATTGATGGTGCCTCATAAAACACTAATTTTCTACATTTGATTTCTAAAATGGTTTCCTTGTTCCCTGTTTCAAGTGATTTATTTTTCATCTTTTCCTAGATGAATAGAAATGTGCTATTAAGCAGGCCAACTGACAATTAAAACCTTTTCATTTTTTTTTGTTTGCCTTCGGTGTAGTTTAGTGTAACAATGACATTAGGCACAAAAGTGATATTAAGTCCGAGTATCATTACTGCATTATATTACTGTTTTTAATGATGTCACCACAACACTGAGAACTCAGTAGATTTTTCTGTCATATTCAATTACCACCTTGAACTTAAAATAGAGACCAAAACAATACAAAAATATTTTTCAATCATTTCAGTCTATCTTACCGTTATGGCTTCATAAAGAATTTGTTTATAATAGAACAGCATATTTAGGGAGTTAGTCTCTTTACGTGACTGTACCAGGGAGGACTCGCCTATTGCTTAATAACAGCTGGGATAGGCTCCAGCTGCCTCGCAACCTTGAGCGCAGGATAAGCGGTACAGATAGTGAATGAATGAATGAATGAATGAATGAATGATACCATATTAACATTCTTATGGCCCAGTTCTACAGCACAATAGCAAGAAAGAATTTCCATGTTCTTTAGTGTCAGCAACTGTGTGTAGAAAATGTAAAGCATAATTTCAGAGAATTAAGCTATTTTCCTGATAACTTCATCAAAAATAGATTGATTGCAAGGAAATAAGACTGATAAACCTTGTATGGGCCAAGAAAGAAAGTTTTTCCAGTTGTTCTCATAATCAGTTTAAAGGCTAATCACAGCATAAAATTGGTTTAAAAGAGATTAACATTATGTTTAGAACTAGACTTTGGGATTTGTGTAACAACTTCTGAAATGGTGAACACATTGTGATGTCAGCCTTTTTTTATTGAAATTTATTACACCGATTCAGATAAAATACATCATAAATGGTCCCTTTATCCATTGACAATTGCCTTTGATTAATTATTCATACAGTCATTAGAGATGGAAGAACCAAAAGCCATACCAAATTTATCTTTCAAAACTTGTTGACAATTTTCGTACTTCAACTAGAGAAAATTTTTCAGGAAGAGGAAGTTTACAGATCATGTGGCTCGGAGGATCCTTGAAATCACATTTCCAGGCTACATATACATTTGTACATTTCAGTTTCCTACTTTGTTTGCAGATTGATGAAGTCCCATTGATGATAATCACCAGCAACAGCACAGCTGTGGTGATTAGATGTTGATTTTCCATCACGGAAGGAGAAGGGGATGTTTCTTACCACAGAGTTCCAAATTACAGCGATTCACAGCATGATTGTAAAGGTTATCTCAAAGTAAAACAGAAGTCTTCCTTCAGAAAAAACAACCTTGGGTGGTTTGCCCCTTAGATTCCAAGACTTTTTGAAATGTCCCTCAAAAGCCCTGAAATTCACTTGTTTTCCAGGCGCGATAGACTGAACGGCAGTCTTTGAAGAGGTAAGGACTAGCATTGTTGCACATGTTTATTGTGCAAATGTCCTCTTATAGAACAAAATCAAGGGCATCAGCGGCTGCCTACTTTGGAGCAGACATGGCCAAAGATAAGGGAAAGCTCATTGGTATTCAGGGAGGGACAAAGAGGGCAAAGTAAGTAGCTACATCATGCTTGGGCAGGACTGATACTTGCAAATGAAAGCAACCTGCAGGGTCAAATCAATACTCTGTCTACAATAATACTGTAAGGTGGTATACAGCACTGAGGCCATTATCTTTATAATGTCACTTACAGGCTCAACAGTTCAACCAATGGCCACTGCACATGCACCGGCCATGAATCCCTTTTATCTGGTCTACAAATAATTTAGAGGTTGTTGAAATTAATATTTGAAAAAAAAAATCAAAATTCAAAAGCATGAGTCACATCGCTCCAAAAATTGTCCTCTAAGCTTCCATTTCCATGCTCTCACCAACCTGTCTCTGATTGGCATTTAAACAAAAGCTCAAAGTATTCTAGAGAGGATTGACATTTGTGGGGTGGTTTCTTTTATCTCTCCTCTGCCTATTTGGAATGTTAAACAAGTCTTAGATGGATTAGATTCAGAGCAAGGATTTTAGGATTTGAAAGGAAAACACAAGACAATATTTATGTTTTTGTTGTGCACAGCTAGGATCCTCAATATCTGCTAAACATTTTTCTTGTAATTATATGCACATAGTTAACGATTCGGAAATGGAGTCACCTTTTGATGTTCTTTTCATTTGATTTAATCTGTTATGTGACTTAAAAGCTTGATTGAAAACAAAGAGGCATATTGTTGACTGTTTTTCCAACTTTGTTACTACTTTACTACAAAACTTATGTGGCATGAAGATTACAGGGCTACTTACTGCACACAGTAAAAGAAACACAAACCTGCATACAATTTTGCAAAAGGGTTGAAAATATAAATGCCAAAAACAGGAAGACCTGCGGTCTTCTCTGAACCACCCTTGCCAGGTTCTGCAATACTACTTCAGCCATTTTGCTCCTTCACATGTACCTCTCCATTGTTTGTGGCAAATATCCATGTCACCATCTCCATATCTCCATTGTTTACAGCCAATTATCTATCTATCTATCTATCTATCTATCTATCTATCTATCTATCTATCTATCTATCTATCTATCTATCTATCTATCTATCTATCTATCTATCTATCTATCTATCTATCTATCTATCTATCTATCTATCTATCTATCTATCTATCTATCCATCTCTTGTTTGCAGTGATGGACAGGCTGACGGATGAGGTTAGACAGGAATCTCCATGGACCATGATGTTTGGAGATGACATTGTGATCTGTAGAGAGAGCAGGGAACAGGTTGAGGAAAATCTCGAGAGGTGGAGGTTTCCTCTAGAAAGGAGAGGAATGAAGGTTAGTTGCAGCAAGACAGAATATATGTGTGTGAATGAGAGGAACCCGGGTGGAATGGTGAGGCTGCAGGGAGTGGAGATCAAGAAGTTGGAGGATTTCAGGTTCTTAGGGTCAACAGTCCAGAGCAACGGAGAGTGTGGAAAAGAGGTTAAGAAACGGGTTCAAGAGAGGGTGGAGATGGGTGGAGAAAAGTTTCAGGGGTTCTATGTGATGGAAGAATATCATCTAGAATGAAAGGAAAGGTTTACAAAACAGTGGTGAGACTGGCGATGCTGTATGGTTTAGAGACAGTTGCAATGAACAAAAGACAGGAGGAAGAGCTGGAGGTAGCAGAAATGAAGATGTTGAGGTTCTCTTTAGGAGTGACCAGGATGGATAGGAGCAAAAATGAGTCCATCAGGGGCCAGACTGAGATGGTTCGGCCATGTACAGAGGAGGGATAGGGACTATATTGGTAGACGGACGCTGGTATTGGAGATGCCAGGCAGGAGGTCTAGAGGAATACCGAGGAGAAGATTTATGGACGTAGTGAGAGAAGATTTGAAGGTAGTTGGTGTGAGAGAGGAGGATACAGAGAATAGGGTTAGATGGAGAAGGTTGATTCACTGTGGCCCCAACCCCTGAAAAGGGAAAAGCCAAAAGGAAAAGGAAGAAGGACATTAACCTTTGGATGTATGGAATTCAGGAGTTTGATTTGATCTATCTATCTATCTATCTATCTATCTATCTATCTATCTATCTATCTATCTATCTATCTATCTATCTATCTATCTATCTATCTATCTATCTATCTATCTATCTATCTATCTATCTATCTATCTATCTATCTATCTATCTATCTATCTATCTATCTATGGTTTGGTGTTGGATTTGTAACAACACAAAGCAGACTAAATTGCAGTCTTCAGTGTGTTTTCTGAATTGTAATAAATAACCCCTGATTTAATACTGATGGTGAATATATATTTTATTCAATTCCAAAGAGATGGACATTTACTGAGTAAAAATACAACAATGGGCTGAGTAAACATGCATCGTCTTCGTAATCTGTGAGCAGATTATGCATTCTCTCCTTTTGTCGGCTTGTATCTGAACATTAGGCAGTCAAGGGGGTCATTCACAATAAAACCGAACTAACTGAGGTTAAAAAATAGTTTAGAAGCGAGTACCTCAATGGTTTTAATCCATTATTCAGAACATGATCAGGTAGGCCATCTGGTCGGTCACATCCACTGCTTTGGACAGCCTTTTAATTCACTTCAAGGCTTTGTACGTTCACATGCATGACTGTCTAAATGTCCCATTACTGACTAACTGTAAGGTGAGATTGATTTCATTCATCCGTGTTATTAGAGTCCTGGAGGGCAGCCAATGAAGATGCTATACAGTATGGCATAGCAGAGGTCCAGTGACAATTCAATTAACTGCCTCCACCTCCACCTCCTGACCTGCATCAGTATTTTTTTGCTGATGGTCAACCTATGTTTACAAAGTGATGGCATTGTTGGATTGTACCATGAATACAAGCGAGATGCTGATTCATAGGAAGATCTGGGGTTCATTACAAATGTATCGAGAACCTCTCATGTTACTCACTGCTTCTATTATGGTTTCAGCGTAGGAGCTGCTGGAAAGCATAATTTGAATACGCAATAGCACTGTCACATTACAGATCTGGCCTTGTTCTCTCAGAGTACGACGAGCATGCCTCAATTGAAAAAAAATATTCATCTCCCAGCTGCACTTCTTCACTCATAACCTGTAATTTAATCCCTGGATTCCTGTTAGACAGTAGCTTGTTTCATTGGCATATTTACTAACCATCTTGCATTTAGGAGGTTCTAACTTTCATTGAAAATATAAACGGTGACCTAAATTTACAATATTTCTGAGAAATCAAGAGGTACCTTCAATCTTCTATATCTTTATAGGCATTGAATTAATGTGCAACAGGTTGGATTACATTTTCTCTCATCCGTAAAAATGTTTCTATTCATATTCTCATATTTACAAATCCTCAGTGACTCATCATTGTGATGTGAAATACCAAGTATGAAATAACTACTTCATGTATTCATTTGTGGCATTGATCATTATTAGATTCAGACTGAACTTCAAATCTCTATGACTTTCATCACAACCACACATTGAATATTGTACTGATAGCACAAAAAGGGGTCCTTTTTTTCATTTTTATCTTGTAGATATCAGAGATGGAGATGGCATGTTGTAAAGGACAGTCTTGAGGCGAGGTAGTTGTGGTGACCCCCAGGAACCTTGGTTGGTCCTCCTCATCTTCTCAGTCCAAGGCCCGGGTCCGGATCTCCAAGCCAATGGTGGATGAGCCCTATTGTATCAGAGGTTAGCGCGTATATGGGAAGCGGAGAGAAACATAGAGAGAGACTGTGTCTGCAGAAGGGCTCTGCTTTATTGGTTCCAGTGAGTCTTTCTTATACTAAAGTTTAAACAATACAGACATTGAGAAGTATGATGTAGCCCACAAAACAGGTGTGGATAAAAATGGGATGGGAGACAGAGGCTATCTTTAAGGGTCATTACATGACCACGCGAGCATCAATGGGCTTATGTCTCACAGGAAACAATGGAAAAGTACAGAAAGGGGGCATGTGTGTGGAAAAGTACAGGGAATCTTAGAAATAGAATGGTAACAGAAAATTGTCTCACAAATGTGACATGATGGAAAATCTTTATCAATGTTATATGTATCAATGTAAAAGCTATGATAAAGAAAAATGTTTTCATATCATGTTTTCTTCCCTTGAGTGCTATCTGGTATGTTTCGTAAAGGAGCAATGATTACGTCATGTTACATGAATTATAACTCATCACTTCAAATATTTTTTTCACTATCATCTATCAGCAATGCCAGTCAGATAGTCAGTCAGGAAGGAGAAGCGTGCTGATGTGATAGATGAGAGAACAAATCGTTAAACACACATTTACACAACCTGTTTGTATTTATTTTTACAGTGAAGACATGTCAAATGGGAAAAATTGATATTCCTTTTCGATCAAAAAGTCAAGGATTAATCTAATATTCTTGATGTATTTTCCAAAGATTGTATAAAACTGTTGAAGAACTGTGATTTAACATACATTCGTATTTTCATCCCTTGAAAGTAATATTGACAGTCATGAATAGAGTGGGACATTAAAATACTGCATATTTTTCCCTTGTAATCCTGGGGACACAGTTTTCAAGTTTTCATGAAATGACTCACAAATAGCGCATTTGTTCTTCAGTAAGACTGTTGACTTTGGCGATTTTCAGTAAACCACCTAATATTGGAATAATTCCCATGACATTTGATCAGACATTCATTTCTGGCACCAGGATGAGTATTATCCCTGAGGAGACCTGCTGTCTTTCTTGTAGCTCCATCAAAGAACTGGAATTTAAATCGCCTCAGTTTGTTGTTTAATGAGCAAAAAAAAAAAAGACTTTCCCACCAGCCTCAGTCACTCCTTTATTTTTTGTTTGCTGCATTGAATGGCTGTGACCCTTTGTGTTTTTGTGTTGCTAAACGTCCTGCGGTGCAGCTGGAAACAGGGTGAGACAGAGAGGAATACATTCCTTCGGGCGTGTGGTAGAGACCAATCAAAGCTCTGTAAAGCCTCTGCCAAGATCAAGCAGCCCTTTTTGATCAGTTTAAATAACATGGGCCATTATGGCACCAAAGAAGTTCAGATACAACAGGAAAAGATCTACCAGCCAGTCTTTGACATCTATAGAGGACATGGCTGCCTTCATAAGCTCTACCACAGCTCTATTTTGTATCACAAACATTCACACTATGGCCACATGTGTATATGCTGTCTTTAGAGTGACATGTTGGCTCTCTTTTCTGCTTGAGGGAATGATATCAAAGTCAAATTGGCCAACATCCATCACAACAACTCCTTGGGAGCTGTTCATGTGCACATTACTTGGTAAAATCAGAAAAATAGGCCAGAACAGCACTCTGTCTCATGCCAAGGGCCTTTGACAGGGTCTTAGGAGAGTGACACAATCACTGATCCAAGTAATCCTTGACAATAAAATTGAACTGCATTTCTTTATCATTACTGACTCATGCAGTGCTTCTTCTACATTCGTGTGCGATTCAAAGCATAAATTCTGCACTTAACAAGATCTGTGTCTCAGTGCAGAAACTTAACATTGTCCTTCATAAGCTTCGCTCAAACACAGAGTATTTAAATTTCACGACCTTTAGCTCATTGAACTTGCTTGAGCTTAAATTTACATTTGATTTTATGAATTATTTTAAATGTAGTCTTGATGCACAATCCTCTTCTTTTGGGGTAGAACATTATGGGACCCAAATAATTCCCATATATCGACAGACAGTGAGACAGCATCTTGTAAAGCCAATAAGTAAAAATATAGAAGATATGTTTTCTCAAACCATGGTAGGGAACACAATGGTGGAAAAAATAAGTTTCAAGGGCTTGCTGTGGCAAATAACCTCAAATTCTGCTGTGGATAATGCATTTCCCCCTAAGTCATTGTGCTGTTTTGGGAAATAGCACCATTAAAGTCATCACTGTCTACAATGCGGAAGAACACAGAGATCTAAGAGCAGTGGAAAGACTGGCTGACCTTGATGAAGCATATTAGCATAAAGCTGCCCTGTGGGCTCCACATACTGGGTGGTGGTAGTGATGTGTGTGAAAACATAGTCAGCACTGCAAGCTCTTTCACCTAACTTTGTGTCATACCAACCTGGAGAATAAAGAGATAATGAACTTGCTTTTAGGTTCAGTATTCACAGCATCTGGAATTGGAATCATATCATAGATCTCGTGATTGGTGAAACAATCTAGACTCTGAATATATTGAGACTAATTGAATCCCTTGAAAGACGGAAGAAGACCTTTTTTTTTTTCATTAGCAATGCTAATATAAAAGGATATTGATAATAATAATAGCAATAATAATATTTGTGCTTGATTTTTTATAGTAGCTCCCCTCTGTAAAATAAATAGCATGTATGCCCTGTCATTAGTTATTAATCAAAATATGAGGGTGAGATTTATTGAGAGTTTGGCCATGAATTCATATTCATATATACTTGTGAATACAGTTATTTGCAGAAACATTCAAATTCATGAATAGGAGAAATATACATTGAAGCTATCATGGTCAAACAGCAGGCTTCAGTTCAGTGACCCACCCACTGGTGCTAGGTCTGTCATTATTAACTCACTTTAAATGTTTTTTCCTTGACATTAATGTAATTTTCAGCAATGTAATAGGGAAGTACCAAAGCCGTCCCATTTAATTATCTTTCCTTTCAAAAAAGAAGATATATTTGGGCCACTTTAGGAAAGTGGAAGGCTGTATTACACCTGATTCTCAGCCATAACCACACAGACTAGAAAATATTGGTGTTCAAAATGTGTAAGCATTATATTTAAACTGATGGAGATTGTCTCCCTCAGTGACCACCCTCTCCTCTGCATCCATAATGTGACAGGAAATCTGCCAGATGTGGGAAATGATTTTCATGTCATGTGCTCATGTTAATAACACATTCACATACACTTGGATGTGATCACAGTCTTCAAGCCATCGAGCTCTTGAATGTGATCATAGAAAAAGGAGTTGATGTTCCACTTTCTCTTGATTACATAAATGAACTTTACATAGCTTTTTTGGCTACTGTCAGTATCATAACTTTTCATTCATTCATTATCTACACCAGCATTATCCTGCATCATTCACACATCTGGGCAATTTAGGGTAGGAGGTGGAGGAGGAAACTGCAGACGTAGGGAGAACATGCAATCTCAAAACCAAAAGGCCCACTGTTGGAATTGCACCTAGGACCATCTTGCTGTGAGGCAAAGGTGCTAACCACTAAGGCATCGAATGCCATTATCACAATTAATTCATTTGAAATAGACATGGGTTCATGCATTTAAAACCGTTGGAGCAATAGCGTTTGGATTTCATTTGAAACATCAAATGTTTGAATATTTACAGAACTGTAAAATAATCAATGTTAAAAAAAATCAATTATTCTGCTGCCGGCTGGCAACTTTTCAGAACATTTAATCATCCAATGGTTTCTTATGTTAACAAAAACTGTAGTTATTTTGAAGAAAATTATACAACAGTAATGAAATTTTTCACTGAGTTAATATTTAAAGCAGGCTTATCAGTTTTTGGGCAAGGATGTCAGAAAGTGTAGCAAGATAAAACAAAATATTGACTTTTTTTCACCTAATGTTGATGTTGAGCGAAAACCAAGTGTGAGGTCTGTTTGAATAAGTGCTTTTAGCAGCCTGATTTCCATTAATTCAAAGGCATAATTTTACTCCTTGAAAAATATTCCTGGCTGAAGCTGTTCAGTGTGCCACGATGCTCACAATAAAAGGTAAATAAATTGGCAGGAAATATACAGCTGTGAATCAAAATTGTGTTCAGGCTTCTGTGAATTTTGGTGTTGAAGGTACTGAGAGTGTGTATTTGTTTAGTGACAAGTGAGGTTCAACCTTAAATATCCAATCAAAAAAGCTTATCTCATATTGGGTAGGATGTTTCAGACTTTAAAAATTTATATTCCCAATCGAGCTTTGCATCACAATCATGAGCCAAGAACTTATAAAAGAAGACAAGCCGTATTACTGCTCATAACTGCCCTTGTTATTCATATAGTCGTAGGTTTAATGTGATTTTTTGCACCAATTTTTAGTCAATCTTACTTTGAAGTCTCATTAAAGAGTGGGAATCATAGCATAACAGAAATTTAGCAGGATAAAGATTCCTTCACTTGGTTTGTTAATCCTTTGGGCCTTTTCATTTTTACAATTGAACATAAGCCCACGAAACAGATCAAAACTATTTCTCTCTTCAATGAGGCCTAAAGGGATCTTCATACTTCATTGGCTTACAGCAGTAATGTTTAACCCTGGAGCTATTTCCTCCTCATTTAGGTTTGTTTGGGCATTTGGAACAGATGCAGACCAAACTGGCCAGAGACCATGTGAGGGGCAGGTTTCTTTAAGTTTACAAATGAGCCTGGGGCTTCATCTAGAGTAAGAAATTGATCTGACTTCATACTGGCCTGTAATAAGATACGCTGGCTGAGTCTCATATTTTGTTACATGAAAAATAACCAACCAAACAACAAGTTCAGCCTGAAATTTAACCTAAGAGCAATCATTTGGTGTGACTACTGTATACAGTAAGCAGGTCATTGTGGTGTGCTGTATATTCCGTATAAAGGTCCCTAACCTTTTGCATTTCTTGACAATCACTTGACAATCAGAATTCTACATACACATATACACATACCTACTTCCACATAAACCACCTTGGTGCTGTCGGTACGCAGCTCTCAGAGGCTGAGCGATGCTGGGCCTAATTGTGTCTTGGAGCTACTGTGCTGCTCATCTCTGGAGATCTCATTATAACATCCACAAGCTGTTCAGGCACATACCAACACTCCCCGGCCTCTCATCCTATCAGCTCGTCCTGCATAACTGTCTGAAATCTCCATTGCCACATTGCAGAATTGACAGAATAAAGCAATTACTGTTTATCGGGCAATTGCACGGCACACCTAGAGAGACGCAAAGAGACAAAGAGATAAACTTCTCCTTGAGGTACTTGATCTTGATTTTAGTCGTCAATAGCAGCTTCAATTAATATATGATTCAATCAATGGAATGTAAGTTTTGCCCATTTGGCTTTTTGAAATCAAGTATTTTCCAAACTGCTTTCACTCATTCACCCATGTTCCTCTTTTGTTTCACAGGGGTGATTCATTGTTTTAAGAAATACTTCTTATAACACCATGCAAAAACAGAAAAGTAAATATCATACCCAATTGCTCAAACACATTTCCAATTGTTTTGTCAGATTAGAAGCAAACATTGCTATGGCTGAATTGAAGTGTCTTATGAAATTGGTGCAAAATTAATGTTTGAAAAAAGCCACAATATCTGCAGTGGTACATGTAGAGGTGCTTTAAAAGCATTTATATATTTTCATTTTGTGGATAGAAAGAACAAAATCCTATGACGAAGACTGATATAAGGCCAGTAGGTGGCTTTCTTGATAAAAACTTAAAAACTGTCTCTATATCATTTATTTATTAATTATTATTAGCATTATTATTATTATTATTATTATTATAATTATATAGAGCCAGTCAGTGGCTTTCTTTATGTGGCCACAATGAGCAGAAGCAAGTGCATTTTGTCAAAGGGAGATGAGTTATGCTAGCTTTTTACTGGAATACTGCACAGAGGTAAAATAAATATTTAGTGCAAAGAGAAAGCCAATAAAGCCAATTAATTTGAAATAAATTATCGAAAGTTATTCAAGCCCAAAGTAGTGTAGCAACCCTGCAGTATTGTCGAGAGGAATGTTTAGAGTTCTGTTATTTCCTACTGGCTCTGAATGTTTTTTGGATGAGAGAACGAGGGGGCAGGGTGTGAGCGCGTGAGTGTTCGAGAGGCGCGAAGGTAACGAGTTTTTGGCTGTTCTAATAAAAGAAGGGTTTGTTTACCAATCACTCATAATTGTTTGAAACGCCAAGTCGGACGCCATAATGGTGACAAAAGTGAATAACCTGGGTTTGATCTGCCTATATCCTCTGGCGTGGCGAGCCCAAACCTGACTAACACTGGTTTGTAGCATGTGGTATAGTGGCACAGCGAGAAAAGAGCAACACTCGTCTGAGAGTCAAAGAGGAGTTGGTGAATGATGCTATTACTAGTATGTCAGGTCATGAGTTTGACCATGCTGCGGAGCATTATGCTACCCTGAGATATACAGTCAAGAAGCTAGCTGCCGATGCTTGCTTTGGTGTAGAAGAGCGCGCCGCTTGAAGAATGGTCGCAAATGGCAATGCGGGGGCGGATGGGAATAGCAGCGCCTGCTGTAACCAACTCCATGTCAAGACGCCAAAATATTTTGGTAGATGGAACTGGGAGACGTTCCACGCCCAATTTGAATTATTGGCAGGGGCTGCAGCTTGGTCATAGGACAGCACAGCTGTCCAGCTTGCCCTGTGTCTTATTAATGAAGCGTCAACATGCTTGTGACTGCTGAGTCCAGCTGAAAGAGACAATTACGGGGCTTCAGTTGGTGGTCTGCTGTGGTGTTTTGGACAATGCAACCAACCTGGTGTTCTATCCTTGGAGCTGTCAAACAGGCAGAGACAGGCTGGGGAGCCATTCCACGTGCTGGCTAATGACATTGATACCCTGACAAGGAGAAAGGAGAGCATATGCCCACATGCCGGCTGAAGTACTGGGAGAGCTAACAAGTTGTCAGTTGTTCCGGGACATAACCCCCAGAGAACTGCACATTCAGACACAGCTAGCACACTTCTGTACTTTGCAGCAGGCACTGGAGGTAACCTTGGAGAGAGAGGTAATCAGATGGTCTGCTGATAGTGACCATCGGGGCCAGCCCTGTTGTGAGAGCTTCAGTACAGGAGGGCCAAGGCCAAGAGAAGCCAGCATGGATGGATGAGTTGATTGAACTAATCTGTGCTGTGTCACTGCAACCAGGCCATATCAGTGTGCGGTGTCCTAAACAGAAGGTTGGGAAGCACCCTAGGGTCTGTGTAAAAGTGTAGATAATGACCCCTGCCCCTGTGTCCCACCATTCCTTATCCTGGCAGGATGGAGCCCAGCTGTACAGGAATGTCTGGTCTACTTAGATGACTTGCTGGTCCTTTGGAGCTCCTTCCATACAGCCGTGGGGGCCCTGCGGCAGGTTCTACAGAAGATACCGGTGGCTAGTCTGAAGCTTCACCTCGACAAGTGCTGCTTCATGAGGAAGAAGCTGGAGTTTCTGGGGCACAGAGTTGTGGGAGAAGGCATTGGTATGTTGGACAAGAAGGTGCATGCAGTGAGAGACTGGCCGGTCCCAGCCAATCTGCGAGAGCTGAAGGGCTTCATTGGTCTGGGATCCTGCCCACAGGCGGTTTGTGTGTGGCTTCTCATGCATTGCTGTGCCATTGTTTGACCATCAGCAAAAAGACAGTGCTTTCTCCTGTACACCTGAGTTTGCAACCACTGTGACCTCTGCACAGTGCACAAAGGTCCCCCAGAGCAGTCTTGTGCCCAGCCTCAGCAGCTTGCAGTCAGGCCCAGATGGAGAGGGTGGCGATGGACATAAGAGGCCCATTTCCTCGCATGGACAATAGCAACCATTATGCTCTGGCCGCCATGGACTATCTCACGAAATGGCCAGAGGCATGTGCAATACCAGACCAAGAGGTAGGGACTGTTGCCGATGCTCTGGTTGAGGGCATGTTTATCAGGTTTGGGGCACCGTAGGTCATCCATAGTGACCAAGGAAGAAACGAGTCAGGCAAGTTTTCTGCTATGTGTGAGCATCTGGGGATTTGCAAGACTTTAACTACTCCTTTGCATCCTCAGAGTGCCAGAGTCCTGGCAAAACAACTTACCATCCTCACTGCATGATATCAACAGGACTCGGACGTGCACCTCCCCCTCATCTTATTGGCCTGCAGGTCAGCTGTGCAGGAATCCACCTCATGCATGCCTGCCCTGCTCATGTTGTGGCGAGAGCTGTGGACGCCATCAGAAATGGGATTTGGATGTATTTGGACATAAAAATAGGGGTTTGTTTACCAGCCAGAATTGTTGAACACATCTGGTCAGACGCTATAGTACCACTGTGTTGTGGCAAGATTAACTGTAGCGTTGTAGTCAATACGCACCATGAACAACTTGCTTGATGTGGCCTCACCATATGTGGCTGAATAACCTGAAATTGATCTCCAAAGAATATATGCCTCACTGAATGAATTGTTGAAACAACCATCTTGATCTGTCACAAAGGGCTGCTCATTCTCTTAACAGCATGATACAAATCACTAAAATCAGATCTCATTCCGCATCCTACATCCCGATGTGAGAACGAGGAGACCAAGTAAATCAGTCTATAAAAGTGTCATTGTGATGGTATTCTTACTCTATGATGCAGGCTTACACAGACACATGCTGCCACAACAAGGCAACCCACACACATCCTATCCAAGTAGTCATCTGACACAAGAATACTGTTCTGATTCTGTGAGTGGCAAAAACAAGCTGTTTAACAGATTACTTTGTTGTTTACAGTTGTCCAGTGCTATCAGATATGCAGCGCTCCTGCTCAACAACAGACCAATAATTTTTATGATTTTTGTCATTTCGTGTGACCCACACACATAGGCCCTTGGTTAAAAAAAGAAACATCAAAATTATCTCATACATACCCCTTAACCAACTGGATAGCGGTGCATATCAGAATAGAGAGGAAGGATTGCAATGCTTGAATTGAAAAGTTACCCAAGGAATGACAGGAATCAGGGCTGCTAATTAATTGTAAAGAAATTGCATTTAACCTATTCTGAAACAAACTAAAAAATGGAATTACTTCATATAGGCAATGACACCAACCAACCAACCCAGCTAGCTAACTAACTAACTAACTAAATGTATTGATTTCCTTTTCAAAGTTGTTAATCAAAAGGCCACCGTTTTGACAGTGATTTTGATTCAAAGCCATGGTTCGACAATGTTGTCCGCTTCTTGCTGTCTATGCTCGTCAATTCAGTCTTGGTCTGGTGAGGAGTCTACAGCAGCTCTGCAGGGTAGAAAATCCGAAATGAAATAGCTTCAACCGGCGCTGCTACGGGAGCGCACAACAGAGCTGCAACCAAATAACCGGGCTCTCTCCACAATTCTGATGCCTTGCTCAAAAATTGAACACCAAAGATGAAGGCGGACCTGTGGTGAGGAGTGGGGCCAGAGGTAACGCTGCTGCTGCTGCTGCTGCTGCTGCTGTGACACTACTGCTACTGCTTCATTCTCGTCAAAGATGGCCATGCACATGTCTCGAGATTTGTGTACACTGACAACAAGTTTGATTTCTTCTACACTTCTAACGGACTAGCCACCCTTTGTGGTTCATAGTTGTGTGACTAGCTAATAAACATTTGTTCTGGACTTAATGCTAAGCTTCTGCTCACTGCCAGAGAACTTCTTTCATTCTGGTTGTTGCAGTCTGCAAAATATTGCAGCAATGGCAGTCCTGATTGTGCTAATTACATGATTTTTGCTTTGAGCCCCTGATTGTTCTCATGTTAACAATGAAGAGCACTGGCCCTTTCCCGTCACCTCCACTTTTGGTTCTTATACTTGCAAGGATCTACCTGTAAAAATGACAATGAACAAATGGGAGCCTGATCAAAATAAGGGTGAAGTTGCTCAGCTAAAACTACTCTCGAAATTTTACGATAAGTGAATTTACCTCTTGTGATTCTAGTTATCTTTGAGTGTGTGGTACTGTGAACCTTTTTAGAAGAAAGACATGCTTTTTACTTTGTTTACTGCTGCCTTCAGGGAATGTAGAACCAAACCCTGGCCCGCTGCCTAATCATATTGATACCCCTGAGGTTTTCCAAAAATGATCTGGTCTTGGTATTTTGCATATTAATGTTAGAGCTCTGTTACCTAAAATGGACTCCATCAAAGTTTGGATTGAATCTACTGATACTGACATTCTTGTGTTATCAGAAAGATGAACAAATCTTTAAATTCCTTACCAGGCTATAATATTTTCCGTTGTGACCATCCTAGAAAGGGTGGAGGAGTTGCAATTTTTGTGAAAAACAAATTTGTTATTACATTATTGTCATCATTGTCTGTAACAAAACAATTTGAGCTTCTTGTCCTGAAACTTGAATTTTCAAAGGATCAGGCCATTACAATCGCTGGATGTTACAGACCTTCGACAGCTTGCAGTTAAGTCATCACATCACTGTATAATCATGTAGCTGGATTTAATGCCAACCAACTGGTCTTAGTGGGCGACCTGAGTCTTGATTGGCTGACTTCTGCATCTGACAAATTAAAGTCTGTATGTGACTCTTTTAATCTCGTTCAGTTGATAGGTGGCCCAACACGACCAAACAAGTTCCCAAATAGATCCTCTTTTAATTGACCTAATATTGACAAATGCCCAACAGAAGTGCAGTGAGATAGACATTTTTACGATTTTGAGCGACCATTGTGGTATTGCTACTGTCAGAAATGTGAAATTCCAAAGGCAAAGCCTTGTGTCATTGTGAAACGAGAACCAAAACACTTTAATGAGCAAGATTTTCTCAGGGATTTGTCTCTTTTTAAATGGAGTAGATTATCACTTTTTGATGTTGTTGAATTGGCTTGGAAATACTTTCTGGTGAACTCTTAAGATCAATTAACAAACATGCACTGATTCGTTTACTCAGTGTGAAAGGCAGAAAAAAACCTTGGTTCTCTCCAGAAATTGGAGACCTCTTAGAAAATCGTGGCAAGGTTTGGGCTACAGCAAGAAAAACTAAACTTGATGCTGATTGGCTCTGTTTTTGACAAATGAGAAATAGATGCACTTCTTTCATAAATAAAGCAAAGTCTCAATTTTACATATCAGAAATGACAAAGAACATAAATGACCACAAAAAAGTTTTTTAAAACTGTAAAATCAACGTATGGTTCTTTACAATCCAATGCGCTTCCAAACTTCTTAAACATACGTGGGGGACGTGTGACAGAGAAATCAGATTCGCTGAATTCCTTCAGTGAACACTTTATTTCTGCTGGCTCTCTATTTGATACTTTAAATCTCACCACAGATTCACACCTGTACCAAACATGAACATTGGTACTAATCCTTGTACCTTCAGCTTCACGACAGTGTCTTTCTCTGAGGTGCTTAATGCACTTGAACAATTGGACACGAGGAAGGCTGCAGGACCAGATAAACTTGACCCCTTGTTCTTGCGACTCACTGCTGATTTTATTGCTGAGCCCTTGTCACATATCTTCAATCTGAGTCTCAGTTTAACAAAATTCTGAAACTATGGAAGACCGCTTTTGTTCTCCCACTGCTGAAAGCTGGCGACCCGTCAGAAGTTAATAACTACAGGCCTATTTCCAAACTATGTATTTTGGCAAAGATTTTTTGAAAGTTGGTTAGCGACGAACTTAAGACATTCTTGCAGTCAAACAATATTTTGACTGATTTTCAATATGGCTTTAGAAAGCATCACACTTCTGTCACAGCCAAAAAAAAAGGTTTAAATTGTCTTATAAATGCTCTTGACAGTAAGAAGCACTATGCTGCACTGTTCATTGACCTTTCTAAAGCTTTCAACACTGTTGATCACACTCTCATCATCAAAATGTTGGGTAAAGTTGGCATTTCAAATCAGGTTCAAGGTTACAAGTTCACTGACTATTTGTCAAATAGATCACAATGTATACAAATATATGGATCAACTCCATTCTTAGAGGTCACTCAGGGGGTCCATCAGGGCTGAGTCTTAGGACAAATTTTGTTCTCCATCCATGCAAATGATCTATGTGTAAATCCTCCAAATGCTTCTCACCATTTGTATGCTGATGATACTGTGATCTATTGTTGTGCCACATCCCCTACACTGGCGTTAAAGCAATTATCTTGTTTTGACATTGTTCAATCTCGTTGGCATTCACTGAAGTTAGTCTTTATTGTGGACAAAACTAAAGATATGACACTGTCAAACCACAATGAGCTTTCAGAGAGGATCCCTGGAATAATAACTGTGCAAGGTAAATACATTGAATTGGTGTACGATTATAAATATCCTCGGTTTATTATTGATTCGGGGCTGTCTTTTAAATAGCATTTTTCCTCTTTGGTTCGCAGATTAAAGGTAAAGTTAGGATGCTATTTCAGAAATAAATCCTGCTTTAAACTTAAAGCTTGGAAACGCTTTGTTGCAGCAACATTCTTACCATTGATTGATTATGGAGATGTTATCTATATATCACTGTGCATCACTGTGAGCATCACTGTGAGCTCTACGCCAAAGCTCAGTGGCCTTCGCTCACAGTGAGAAGGTTCATCCATTGGATGCTCTTGGTTTACAAAGCTTTTCTCGGCCTGGTTCCATCTTATTTGTCTCCACTCCAGAGAATCACGAGCCCCTACTGTTTGCGTTCAAATTACATTTTTCACCTACATGCTCCTCGTGTTCGGACTGAAATGGGAAAACAAACGTTTAGTTTTTCTGCTCCTAATTCTTGGAACACTCTGCAGCTGGAAACTAAAACTAAACTTTTACTTGAAAGACAGTGGAACACTGTCAATCAGTGTTTATGCTGTTAAATGTTGATGTCAATGTGCATTTTAACAACAGGCTTTTAAATCAAACTTATGTATCTTATTTTATTATTGTCACATTTCATGTTGTCTAATTGTTTTCTGTTATGTAAATTCTGTTGCTCTTGACATGTGCTGACCTCTAGGTCAGGTCTCCCTTGAAAAAGAGATTTCGATCTCAATGGGCGTTTTCCTGGTTAGATGAAAGATTACATTTAAAATTTTTTTAAAAAGTTCTTGCCAGGCAATATTTTGAATTGTAGCTAGAGCCAGTCATGCTACTTCCTGCAGCCTTTATGGTACATTAAGCTAATAACTTCCCAGCTCCAGTGCTACAATGTTCATTCAAACCAAAGAGACACAAAGAGTGAAGCTCCCAGCAATCATTCATTTTCTGGAGGAAACAGGGGATGTATGGTGTTAGTCACCTATAATGCAGGGATCATTGCAATGATACCCACTTTCCAGCAAATACAATACACTACTGATTTCAGTAAAGGCAACAGACCAAAATGGTGTCTGAAGTCATTCGAGTGGATTAAATCTCAGACCACGTTCTTACAGCCAGACAACAGACACTTTAAAAGTTAAAAGCTCAAAAGGCAGTCACACTGACAGTATTTTCAAATGCTCACTGAATTTCTATTCGATACCTATGTTTTTGATACAATGTAACATTCTATAAATGTGACAAGTATATACTTAGACCTACATCTACCCAGATTAGTTATTTTTTTACTGGCTGAGGTGAATAATATAAAAGAAATGAAATATTGCTGACAACAATATATATGTATACAAAAAAGCATCTGATGTGAAGCAACACAGAAATCACCTGGAACGGACCTCATTATGTAAGGTTGTCTCCAGACTGCTGATAAATCACGTGAAGATTTCAATTGTCCCAATTGATTCGGTGTTATGACAGACATAGAAAAATACTTAAATTTCAATTTATTGGCATGAAGTCTGGGTTAATTTTCATACGGTACATACATACCTTTACTGATAAAATCTCAATCATACAAATGAATAGAGGGTTACAGAGGAGACTAGAAGAGAGGAGGACTGAAGAAAAGACAAGCTCATACTGTAGAATTGTGTATGTGTGCGTGTGTGTGTTTATGCTTCCCCCTTTGATTGTGCTAATTAAAATATAACCCGTTCTTCCTTATCGAGGTGGCCAGTCTCTGCACTTTCCCCCAAAAATTAATTGCTATAATTGCTGTAAGTTCTAAATTAAATTAAAGTTGTTTTTTCTGTCCTTATTTTATGAGTGTACAAAGGGTATGCCTTCGTGTCAGTGCTGGGAATTTGCATCAGGTTTTTTCCACAATAGAAAATTGTACATTTCGAAACACTTTTATTAGATACTGCCCGTCTACCCACTGCCTTCCTGCAGCTGTCTGAATAATGAAGTCACCTCTACCTCTTGGCTCCAGCCCAGCTGTGAAAAGAGTATTGTCAGCATCACTATAAGCATGGGTCCCTCGCTCATGATGCTGCGTCCTTGTCCGTCCTACTCTCCCCCAGACCCAAACCTATCCCCAACCCCCCTTATTTTACAAAAGCCCATCACTCACTGTCAAACTGTCATGTCCTCAGAGGGAAAACGAAACCTTCAAAGTCGACTTCTCTTTCACAGAGAGTCTCAATTTCCACTGTTGGATACTAAAGGGTCCAAATATATTCATTACTGATGACCCTGACCTCAAGGAAATTGAGATGACTTAACTCACATTTCTTCATAAATGTGGTTTAGAATTTATTTAACTGTTAAGGAAACACAATGATTACTGTGTCAAATGAACAATTACAACTATGTGTAGCCTCAACTTCCCTTTGCAAAACCCAAAACACCCAGTGCAAAAAACAGCAAGCATAAACATTTATAAGGTAACCAATTCAGCTTAATGCTTACATTTTTATTAACTGGTATGTATGTAATGTAATGTATGCTTTTCGAAAAATGTTGTGATGTAATTATTAAGCATAGACAACTGTCAATGAAATCCTTCTTACTCCAATAAATGCATTAAATTATAGTTTCTTTTTAGTTATTTTTAACCACTATTTAACAACTTACCTGATTGTATTTCCTTGAAAAAAGAACTGGGCTGTCTCTATAAACCATCACAATGTTTCTATTTTGTTGAACTTTGGTCCCTGGAGCCAGCCCTTCATGGATAAGCTTGTTCTACTACTGAGCTGTACGTCAACAAAATCCATTCATCCTATCAGATAACTTAACGGTATTCTGCAGGCGAAGCCCATATTGCCAGAAAAATAGCTTCTCAGTCATGACAAGGGGTCATGAGACATTGCACTGCCATTGTGTTTGTAAACCTTGCTGCAGAGCAGAAAAAGATATTACTGTGGAAGGGCAGAAACGGTCTCGGTGTAGAGGACACAGAGATGAGCCGCTGCTTATATGAAATGATTAGAGGCAAAGAGGCATGACATGGTGGCAAGTGCAGGCAATCTCTCAGGATAAACCAGCTGGAAACCAAATTAAAAGGGAGCAAAGGGGCCAGATAGCAGGGCTAACTTCAGTGAAGTAGACTTTTTACTCCCCATTGCTGCCTAAAAGGCGAAAGTGTTGTGGGGACAGCAGTTTGCAGAAAATTCTTTGGATACATGAGAAGACTTCTTGCAAAGGTAGCCGCTGTGTCAAATGCTCTTATGATCGACTGCAGTTTGAGTGAGACTACATTCTGCAGCATAAGGTATCAGTTTTAAAAGGAAGGAGTTACATTTGCTGTCAATCATGGAAGAAATTTGGTGTGTTTCTTATCATTTGATTGAGAGATTCTGATTATGTCTGACATATTTTTTTATCGTGTATGACAAATAAAAGCAACAACCACGTTTCTCAGGAAATCCTTAAAAATTAATTCTGAACTTTTGACAAGCAAAGGCGACAAGATCAGATTCAGCATCTTCCAATCGTTTTCCTTTCGTCTAGGGGTCACCAGAGGGAATCATCTTCCCCAATCCAACCCTTTCCTCTGCATCCTCTTTTTTCTCACTAAGTACCCAAACCTCATGCCCTCTTTCACTTCATCTATAAATCTTCTCTTCGGCTTTCCTCCTGTATGGCAGTTCCAACCTCTGCATCCTTCTACCATTATATTTACTATCCCTCCTCTGTACGTGTCGAAAACATCTCAGTCCAGTCTCTCTGACTTTTGCTCCAAAACATCCAACATGTGCTGTCCCTCTGATTGACTCATTCCTGATCCTAACCATCCTCATCACTCCCAAAGAGAGCCTCAAAATGTTAATCCCTGAGGCCTGTACCTCTTCTTCCTGTCTTTTCTTCAGTGCAACTGTCTGGTCTCATCACTGTCTCGCACACCTTCACCTTCATTCTGGCTGGTACTCTTTTATCGCACATTGCCCATGACATTTTTTTTACCACCCATTTCCAACCGCTTGCACACCTGCTTTTCCACACTTTCCATTGTTCTGGACTGTTGATCCTAGGTGCCTTGAATTCTCCACCTTCTTGTGAGAACAAAATATGGCACATGATGCATTCTGACATAACTATCTTCATTTTCGAACAAGAATGTTGCAAATTTCCAATGTTATGCGTTGCTAATGTTACCTGGACTTCTGAAATCCAGGGCCAGCTTCTATTCAGCGAATTAATAAATAGAGGAAGCAAAAGATGCAAACTGTTCCAGCTTGTAGAGCTGTTAATTACCTCAAGGAGGTCATATCCCCCTACTCCATTTGTTGGATTTTCAGCAAGATTAAACTGAAACAAGGAGGGTTTCGCAAAAAAAGCTTGTGGGAGATGACAATGGACCCAAGCAGAATCCATTGAACATTGAATCACAAAGCATTTACAGAGACTTCAATGACAGTGTAGCTGTGTCAATTTACATGGGCTGACATGCCATCAGGTGAACATGCTACAGAGCGACTCTGTGCATCGCCCTTTGTTCCCGTCATTTTATCTTTTTCTTTCATTCCACATCCAACAGCAAGGCTCTCAGACCAAGAAAAGAAGAAGGAAGAATGAATAGAATAGAATAGAATAGAATAGAATAGAACTTTATTGATCCCCATAGAGGAAATTCTTTTGTCACAGCAGCGCAACAGTAGCAGTGTCAAATAAATATGAATATAAATTTAAATAAAAGAGACAGTTAACAACCAAAACGACTACAAGGGCAAGAATAGAAACAGAGTGAAACAACAGTGGCAAAAATAAGATAATACTTTATTGATCCCCATAGGGGAAATTAAATAGACAAGATGCAAATGGAGTGACACCAACAAGGATCAAAATAAAAGAACAGAGTTTGGGCATGACGTGTGGATGAGTGAGGTAGTGGGGTGGCGGTAGCACGGCTGCATCTCCAGCCGGTCAGAGTCGTGTGCCATCCAGACTGCTGTTATACAGTCTGATGGCCGTGGGCACAAAGGGGCGTCTAAAGTGTTTGGTTCTGCACCAGGGTGGGATGAGCCGTTGGCTGAATGAGCTGCCCATCAGCCACAGCTGGTATTGCAGGTCCACTACCATCTCCTTGGTCTTGGAGATGTTGAGTAGGAGCTGGTTCTGGTTGCTCCACTCAATAAAGCCCGCAAACAGGTCTCTGTACTCCTCCTTGTTGTCGTTGTTAATGTGTCCAACGATGGAAGAGTCATCAGAGAACTTTGAATATGTGTTGGATGTCGGAGATGAAGAGGATGAAAAGGAATACAGAGCAAATGCAGTGTATTTAAGGAGGATTTAAATGAGTCCTTGTAACAATACATTATGTAACAATAGCATATGATATAATAACTTGGGTCAAATTCCATACAATTCCACCTCATTATGTAGTAATTAAGGATAAAATGTGCCGCTTTTTGGAGAAAACATTGACGATGCAATATGAAATGATTTTAACTTTGTTATACATTATCCCACATTACTCTCATATCACACCTTTATTGTTACTGTTATGGAGAGTATCATGCAGTTATAACATAATTAGATTTTATAGCATTGTACAGGATATATTCGATAGTCGAATCACACAATGAAGTGAGTGTTGATTTTATTTATGTTATTACATTTCACAATACATTTTATTCATGGATTTGCTGTTTCTGTAGTGCTCTTAAAGTACTTATCCTTGAATGTAGTTAAATTCAAAAGCATGTGCTCCATGTTGTAAGGGTTAATTTAAAGCTACCGTTGCTTTAGGTTTTTTGCTCCTCTTTTCTATCTTATGGTTCTAAGTACTAAAGAGAAAAATTGCTGATCCAATTTTGTAAATTAATTATAATTACTATTCTACCCATAATCTTTTAGAAATGCATATGAACAGTGCTTGTTTGATAGTGAAGGCAGACCATTACAAAACCTCTTTAGTTTGGAATTAATACATCATTATGTGACCAGTGCACCCCTTAAACTAATTTCTCATACTGCAAGTAAAGATTGGCTTTACTATAAGTCAATGATATTAATATATTTGACTTCAATATTTGATGAGGGATTTTTCATATCTAAGCAGATATCATGATGAATCTTGATACTGATGAAAGGGCTTTGGAAAAGTCACAACGCCATTTTATTTTTTCCCATATTTCTTAGCCCTGAGTCATTATTCCAAAATCTGAGATGCTGTGGGAGGACATGTATTCGGTAAACCGACAAAAGTCTACGTGAGCCTCAATTGGGCTCTGGAGCTGGATCTTGGCATCCAAGTGTTGATGGTAGATAAATGAGGATGTGTAAAGACAATGCTGGGAAGTGGCATAAAATTGCATCTGACTTTGCTTATGTAAACTTTATATACAAGGGCTCAGAGGGATGTAAGTGCTGTGCTGGGCAAATATGATTGAGAGATTTCAAAACCACACTCTTCTTCAGAGTGCTTAAACACAGGGTTAGGTGTTTCATGTTTATGCATAAAGATCTGAGCTAACTTTCCTGTCATTGAGTTTCACACTATTTACTCAGAGTCCTTGTATTGTATGGATCTTACGAGAATGGCTTTGATGGTTTGATGTATATGTTAGAAGCATATTAAATTACATCTACAATGTTTTAAAGCACAAGCAAATGTAAACAACTCTCTCCTGCTGCAACAACCGGAAAATACTCAGTTTCCTTTAAAAGACCTGGTATTGATCCAGTGGGCGAGCAAGAACAATTACAACACAAGACCGAATCCTTGAGGTTTGAAAAAACATAATTATATACAGTTGTTTTTTTTTCCGTTTTACATAATATAAAAACATAACTTTCAATGCATAAGAAAACACTTTCTTCCATGTGTAGCACACTCATGGACACTATACCAGCGGATGCTGAAGATGAACTCTTTGAGCATCAGGTGAGAAAAAAGACAATGCACAGGGGAACTGAATATGAGACAGGTAATCATGAAAACCATTTTTATTATCCTAATTGTAATCAGAGGACATATATCAAGTTTTCACCTTTTACAATATATTACTATCATTAGACATTTTTTGTACATCATTTTAAATAGTAGCTTTCAAATATTTTTTACATGCTTGCGGGAATAACATTCCCTGGTCAAATGAAGCAAAAATGAGAAAAAAAGGCACATGATTGCTCCTGCCCAGAGAGAGCAATACAGTCAAAACGATAAAAAGTACTGCTGTGGTTTGTGTGAGTGCAGGTGAGAAGACTCCAGATCAGATACTCCACCCCCCCACCTAAGCAGAATATATCTGAAGCAAATTTCAAAAGCCCCGAAGTAATCATTTTAATGTGGCCATTGCATGTATACACACAAACACACACTCACACTCACACTCACACTCACACACGCACGCACACACACACACACACACACACACACACACACACACACACACACACACACACACACACACACACACACACACACACACACACACACACACATTCCAGTAGGTTCCAGTAGAAATTAAAAAAAGACTACATTTTGAGCTGAGCTCAGGTATAACTGTTCTGTACATGTTGCCTGCTGTCATAAACGTGGCCTGTCCCACACAGCGACAGAGTGCAGTAAAGTCGCTCCAGTACATGAATTGATCGTATTCTTCTTTAAGACTGTGCTGGAAAGATTTGCGGCCTGAGGGAAGCTCATTGCGTTGTGTGATGTAATGCGCACCAACACCACCAGTGTCCACTCTGCTCACAACTCTCCGCATTTGGACATCCATCTGCCTTTGAAACACCAACCAAAATGAATATTCTCTGGCTTTAATGTCTGGGATGTTTAATCCAGTTTCGTATTATCCACTTTTGACCAGAGCATCTTTGCACCACCAGGCGAAGGCCAAAATTGGCATCTTTGGACATTTCAACCTCCAGGCATCGGCCAGTGTCCCTGCTGATGACTGGACCATTCTGTAAATGTAAAAGAATGACTAAATTTCTCCAGCAATTATTTTTCAAATTTCTGTGGTTACAGTTATTCATGTTTCTCAAGATTAGTGACGAAAAATCTAGTCGCATTTTCATTTTACCTGAGTGAAGTCCCAAAGTCTCTGGGAAATCCTTGAAACAGCATCACATTTTTTCAAACTTGGAGTGCGTCCCCTGCCATCGTCAACAAGGCATTTTGTGTCAGGTAGGAAGGTAGTTGACCCCAAAGGTCCAAGCTGAAGGAGCCCCTCAGTGGAATAGCGGGCCAGCTGGAACATAGAGAAAACAAATGCTTCACACTGCTGTATTCAAACATGGTAGCACTTGGGGGAAAAAAAAAACAAATACTCTACTTTCAAGAGAGTACTTCAAAATCTGTGAAAAGCGTGAAATGTGAAGTCATGTAAAATCTCTGCAAACCAGATGACAAATGAAGATGTGTGGTTTCTCTCACAATTTTTATGTAGTAATCTGTCCTTCCTACTGTTGTTTTCTTCCAATGTCAGTAGTGCTAGGCCAGGTGTCGACAACCCAAAATGTTCAAAGAGCCATATTGGACCAAAAAAACAAAAAAACAAATCTTTCTGGAGCCGCCAAAAATTAAAAACCTTTATAAGCCTTATATGAAGCCAACACAGGCTGTAAGTGTATACTAGCTATATTAGCCTTCTATAAAAATGACTGAGTTGTAGTCTTGTTATTGAAGTCCGAAAATAGGTGCTGATATTTTGATGAATGAAGCCTTGATGTAATCACCATCCGTGAACGGTTTCCCATGCTTGGAGCAGTCCTGGAGTTTGGAGATGCAATCCACTCCTTAAATCTACCTTTGCGCTCCTCTAATTTCTCCAGAAGCACTCCAATTGCACCTTTTCTCGCACTCCCAACTGGGTGGTCGGCTGCAAATTTAGCATGCCTTCCCTGGAAATGTCTTTCCAAATTTCTCTTTTTGTTGTTTGACAACTTCTCATTACAAAGCAAACATGCCGGCAATCCTTCCACATTGGCAATGAAAGCAAATGATTCGGTCCATTCTTCCTTGAATCCTCTGTTCTCTTCAGCTATCTTTCTTTTTTTCCCTTTGGGATCAATGGCACTTGACACACCTGCCGGTTTGTTTACAACAACCACCTGCCTGGCATGGCGCTGCACTGAAACGTGTGTCGCAGGCTATTACGCAAACCTTCGTTGACAGAAATGTTGAAATTTTATATTTATTATGCACCTTTTTACTGCATTGGAAAATGTAAAGATGTTTTTCCTCCAACAGAAACCATATCAAAACAAAAAATATATACCCCCCCATCCATTTTCATACACGCCCCCCCAGTAAAGATGTTTTTCCTCCAACAGAAACCATATTAAAACAAAAAATATATACCCCCCCATCCATTTTCATACTCCAGGGAGCCGCTGGGGGGGAGGGGGGGCGCTAAAGAGCCGCATGCGGGTCTAGAGCCGCAGGTTGCCAACCCCTGTGCTAGTCGATACGAATACAACAATATGATGGTATTCAGGAGAACTGTTTTTAACTGTGACATGCATCATGAGATCTGCTTGGATGCTGAAATCAGCTACACAAAATTCAACACAGCATGAAGAGTTTAATTCCACTTTTATTTTGATAAACCTTTGACTGACAGAAGTGTGATGCAGACATATGAATGAATCACTTAATCCTTATTTTCAAACATTTTCTTTCCAGCGCTGCTTCATTTCTTGCTTCTTGCTAATTTTGCTCTATTTTTGTTGATTTCTTGCGAACTAAAGACAATCAATTATAATCAATTCTTCATTCCTTTTTTTATTTATTTATTGATCCATCTATTTAAATATTAGTCAGTGATCCATGATGCACTGTACATCGATAAGAAAAACGAGCTGTAGTGATATTATCAACAGGCTATTACAGCTTATCCTAAGTGAAAACATGATCACTTCCTATTTAGTGCAACCGATGAAAGGCTAGGTGATGAAATGTTACATAAGATAATATCCTTACATAAGGATACAATAGAGGCATTAATTATTTATGAAGAGCGATACTCTCCGAAAATAGATATCGCAACAATGCAGTGCTTACACATGGACAAAACACCGGCCAGTGACTACAGTCATGTAATATGTTGAACAGGCCTGTAATAATTATAGGAGTAGGAAGCCCCTGTGCCTTCTGAAGTTTGAAAATAGGCTACAAAGCTTTCACAATGTGGTTTTACATTTCAAGTGTTATTACTGGACTTTGGGCTAAATAGAAAGTAAGTAGCATCTAGCATGCAAATGTCTCTAAACTGAAAATATTACCGACTAAAGGGGTTTGTCCATCATGTATGACTGCAAGACTGTTAAATGGCCTGTGTGGGTGTTGTGCCTTTCAAGAAAAGAGAGCGCAAGTGGTGTTAAATCCTGTGCAAAGCCTAAATGGCCACTCAGAGCAAATAGAAAGAAAATAAAGTACTTCTTGATGTGTCAGTCAGGTTAGATGATGCACCCAGTGCACCATTAAGATCATGAGGGGGATAATTCTCGGGTCAAAGAAATGTGAACCACTTCAAATTCTTTCAAAAGCCCATCACAAATACAACCATATAGCACTGTACTTGTGATATTCTATTCTAGTGCTAAAGGTTATCATTATGACCTCTTTTTACAGGCAGTTTGATTTGGATGTCCACAAATAATTTTGTTCTCATCTGTAATGCTGTAAGGAGAATTATCCAAATAGTAAACTATGATTGGGCTGAAGGAAAAAAAACATTTATAATCCCCACTAACACCTGTTTACAGCTCAGTCTGACAACCTTTTATACGCTAATACATTTAAAATGGGACCATAACAAACAATTAATGCAGGGAAATTATTCTGCCAAGTCAATTAACCTGCTGCCTCAGCAGCAACATAAGACGCTCCATTGCCTCCCTCGCATTGGGAAACTTTTGAAGCTGATTTTGGAGGTCAAGCTAATCAGGTTCTTAATTAGCTGATTAATGGTGCAACGCTGTGACAATGCAAATATAAGAAGCTTCATTGAAACACTGTGTTGGTTTGTAATCTCCACTGTTTTTCTGAGTACCTTGCTCTGCCAGGATTCTGTGAGAACGTTTATGCTGCAGATTACAGAAAATACTTTCAAAAGTACCAAAGGACAGTGATTGGCGCAGTCTAGCTTCTAAGAAATAGAAAACTAAAATAAAAATGCCAAAAAGCTAAGAAAAAGTCAGAAAACTGGGATTTAAGAGGCCCTTTAGTGGTCTCTTATATGGCACTTTCATCCCCTTTCAGGTCCAAAGCACTTTACACTGGATTACATTCACCCATTGACATGGCAATGGCAGCAGAACTGAACATCAGGGGCAGCTGGGGGTTAAGTGTCTCACCCAAGGATCATTCTGCATGCAGACAGGAGGATGAGGGAATCGAACCGCCAACCTTACCATTCGAGGGACACACGCTCCAACAACTGAGCTGCAGCTGCATGAACACTACTAAAGGTGTCCATCTGTACTGCCAGGTTGAAATCATAGGACATGTGGTTTTGCTTTGAAAATTTACTTTTCTACCATCAAAATGACATAAAATATCCGATATAATTGTAAACTAATAGGAGCACAAAATAGGGAATTTGAGCTCAAATTCTGAACGTAAACAGAAAATAATGACTGGCTTTGCTCAGTGTAAACCATATACTGTAACACAATCTCCAGAATAATACCTCTGCCATTAAAATGTCCACTGGGTTGTTTCTTTTTTTAACAATAAAATGGAGCAATATTAAAGGAAATGCAAAATCACAATACTCCCTAAAATTTGATTTCTGCTGCTCTCTGTAATATCGGTCATCACTGTAATCGAGTAATTCAGTATAACCTGAATTCATCATCCGTTTGTTTATGCCCCCAGGGGATTAGGATTAAAAGAATCATTGAAGCGTTGCCTTCCTGCAACCAGTGACATTCAAAGGATGGAACTGAGTGCTGGCCTTCTCTGTCATTCCCCACACAACAGATAAGTCTCTCACCAATAAGTTGGGGGAAAATGGAGTGGTCTCACAAAGGGCACTGTGTATTGTTTGCAGGACTGGTAAATGTAAGACTTTTGTATTACTTCCAAAAGGAAACAAGCATATGAACATAGGGATACCAGTCTTTCATCTACATTGCTATTCTAGTGTTCCGTCTCTTTCCCAGCAGTGGCCTACAACATATTCATATTATTCTATTCAGTACTCAGTACATGCCAGTAGGACTGCCCCAGATATCTATTCATTTCTACTGAGCAGCTAAAAATGGAGTGACAGAAAATGGCTTTGCTTTGCTCAGTAAATCAACAACACTGTCTGTATCACCTTGGAGTTTTTACGTCATTTGAAAATCCCAAAATAGAACGTAGCAATCTCTCTTTCCAATAAGGTGTTGCAATCCATTAAGGCCTTTTAGCAAAATGTATTTTTAAAAAAGAAATACATTCTATCCAGTTATTTGAAAGCCGCTATGCAATCTTTTTTTCTCTCTTCATCTACTAAACAGCCAAAATTTCAATAAATATGCACCTTCCATTGCAAATTAAAAAAAACAAACTCCAACTCACATTGCTTTGTAACTGAGCATGTCAACTGATTGTTTTCTGGGTACTGATGAAACATCTGTGCGCATTTCAAATTTGATTCATTTCTTTTCCCCTTTGCAACAGCATTGAATCCTTAGTAACTCTGCAGGAGGTTAAAGTGCTAATTAAGTAAAAGCGCAGGCAGGAGGCAGGAATATTTAGTGGGACTTGTGCTATCAAATATGCTGATGAACCATGTCACTTTTTACATTCTCTATACCATTTAATATTCTGAGCCAAGATGCAATTATATGACTTCATTACTGTAAGGCTTCAAATTTTGTCGAGCGGTTTCAGATTTTATTGATGTAATGAGAGCCGTTTTGAAACCTGAATGCTAAATAAATAAATGAAAAAATAGGTAAATAAATAAGCAGTTTGATTTGTGCAGTTTCAAATATTTTCACTTATTTTTGAAAATACTAAGGGTATTTGTGCGTAGCAGCTCCTATTTACGTTGCAGGATGTCCAGAGCATGCATTGTTACATCTGTGACCATTTAACTGTAAACACACACACACACACACACACACACACACACACACACACACACACACACACACACACACACACACACACACACACACACAAATCT
>CAAKHD010013491.1:477091-499259 GCA_901007705.1 Fistularia tabacaria
CTCCTATTTGTGTTTGGGAGTATCCAGAGCGCGCATTGTTACATCTGTGCTCATTTATCTGTAAACACACACACACACACACACACACACACACACACACACACACACACACACACACACACACACACACACACACACACTTACAAGCAAATTGCAAAAAATAATTGTCTGAAGATATTTACATACATAAACACAGAGTTATATTTCCATCACTTCAGATGATACTGGCCATATTTTGTTTTCAAATAACTCACCGTTACTTTTCTTTTTTTTTCGGTAATGTGAGAGATTTGTCTTAATTGCTGATTTCTCATCAATGTTGTGAATATAAAAATCTAAAAAGGATCCTAGTTTTTGACTTAAGCACAAGGTGGTCACTGTTGAAGTTTTTGCCTCTCCATACTCAAATGTAGTAAGTTGTGTCTTGAGCATTTGTGGATGATAATCCGTCTGTGATGTTAGTGGAAACTCAATCAGTATTTTAACCTAAACTTGAATAAGAGGTTAAGCCAAATAGAGCCGTCAAAGGTTAGAATGCAAAATTTATGCTGTAGATTTTTTTTAGGCTGCATAAAATAAGAATATGTCAATGTGCAAGAATATATGGAACACAGTCAGACCTGGGAGGACATGCCATGGCAAGGGTAGAGTATTGCCTTGTCATCATCCTCTGAGCCCTGGTCCAAGCAGTAGCCACTGGCCTTGCTGTTTCTCACCTGCAAGACAAGACCAAAGGGTATGTTGCATAAATGCTTAACATGATTTCAAACTCTGAATTGTTTGTCAGTTACTGTTTTAATTTCAACAAGAAAAATCACTACTGACTCTGAGGCCCCAATGCAGTGAAAAACAAGAGCACATGTCATGCGGATGAATGATGTAGCATGTATTGTAACATCTATACATTTAAGCTGCTTTTGTGTTCATTCAACAATTCCCACCCACAATAATTACATTTGAGCAGCTCATAAAATAAGCTTTCACCTTAAAAAACAGCAACAAATAGCTATTTATTACTCTTTTGTATCGCTGTCTTGTTTTGTCAGGTTAATTGTTTTGTTCTGAAAATCTGGACACAAAGCTATAAAGCAACCATCTTATAAAAAGATTTGAATGTGGCAACATCCTACCTTTTATCATTTGTAGCAGTAGAGGTAACTGTTACCAAGAAGATCTACATAATTCCACTTTAATATTTGGATAAAGATTGAGCATAGTAGTATAAGATAAGATAAGATAATACTTGATTAATCCACATAGGGGAAATTAAGCTTTCCCTGTGCAAATTGCCTTTTCTTTCTAATTCGTTTTACACCTTTCTGAATGGAATATAAAAGTGAATGAGCGTAAAACATTCACCCTTAACAATTCCAAAATTTGAACTGGGTGTAGACCTATACAATAATCTAACAGAAAATGTTGGTTACTTCTTGTGTTCAGTATGTATGTTGGCATCAAGGTTTGTATGAGACAAAACAAGACAGCTCACTAACACGGTGGATACTGCTTATTCTTGTTCACCTGTTCTTGTTGTAACAGCACCACAGTTAAAGAAAAAGAAATCCATATGCTTCTTTTAAGATTAGTATTCATTCCTTTGTGTTTTTTACAATGTCAACTAGATCCATTGTTCCCGCAGTGCTGTTGGCCATTCATAATAGGACATCATCATGCAGTGACCAGTCCCAGATATGTCTCTGACTCTCCTTCGGGCACCCAGATGGTGTGTTGTTCAGCATGAGTTTCAGTTTGGTGTGATTTGAATGCATATGGCTTCATTTCGAGGTTGTGACATATCTATCATGTGCAGTTGTCACGGAAAGTTCCAGTCCGCTGGTCTGACCGGCTTGGCCGGGTGCGGCACTGATGCTCGATGACAGATGAGACACGCTTCTACTGTGGCAGCTGTGTGGCAGCACAAGGTAACTGTTTCCAGATTGTGGACGGATCTGAAATACTGCCACTTAAAACCACTGTGCTCTGTAGAATCATATGGCAGGGTTCCAGAGCCAAAACAAAGAAGTTAGAGTAAAAACACATTGTGTTGGCTGATTGAGAGGCCACTTTTGACATGTTCTCAAATTGCTAAGGAGCAGATTTATTTTCATTAATTGTCTTGAAGTGAAAGTATCATGAGAAAATATGTGTGTATTCCTACATATTTCCAAATGATTTGTGAAGTGTGTTTCGATTGTTCACTTTGTCATAATCCTCCACTGTGCTGAGTGCACAGTCAAACCCAAAACAATCAAGTTGGAATGGAACACTAATAAGAGTTTAATTAAAATTAATTATCAGGAAATTGCATCTAATCCTTTCTAATTAAGCTGCATTTCTATAGAAACAAAACACCTTTGCCTTTACCTGCATATAGTGAATTTGTTTTGATGAGCTTCCTAAGACATTTATAGCGCAGAGAAGATTGTATTCATCAGCTAGTGTTTGAGTGTTTTGTTAAAAATAAAAGTGGGTTTTAATAAGCTGCGGATGAGTGTACGATACACAATTGTTTCTCAGGCAGTTGCATTTGTTACCAGCTAATTTCTTTCAATATAATTAAAAGTTACATCATGCCTCAGTCTTTATTCCCTGTGTACTTTCTCACCTCGCCGTATGTGATGGTGTTGTTGTAGATTCGCATCTCAGGATAGACGTGTTCAAGGTACCAGCGGAAATTCCGACACTGCAGTCTTTTCCTTAAGGCCAAGCGCTCAGAGACATCCCCAAAATCCACCCCCGGGTTCTGTCAGCAAATGCACAAGACAAAAAAAATAGCTAGCAGCCACTTTACTTACATGAAGCTGTTGCAGTGCTGGGAGGATGAAACAAGGATTTAGTTATTAGTTGGATAGATGTGCCTTCCATGCGGGACCATCATTGTTCTTTCATTAGACATGATCTGCGCTGAGCAAATTCTAATCAGCTGCTCAATTATGAGTCCTCACAGTGGTTATTCAGAATGATTTGGGGAATGTCTAATAACTGTTCTGGCAAGGAAGCATGAAATGCACTTACGCACCAAAGTATTTTTTACACTCAGTCTATTGTTAATTTGTTAATCATTGTATTTCACAAAAATGTTAGGGAATACAGTGTCACAAAGTAAGTGACAGATGCAGATATAATCTTCTATATTCCTACATTTCATTAAGCTTAATCAGTTATAACAATTTGTAACCGAACACTTTTAAGTTTATTATATGGAATGGTCATTATATGGCTTTGAGGGTGTTCAGATTGCTGAATATTGATGCATCAGGCTTGAAAAAAATGCGATTCATGTTTTGTATTATATTATTTCAGATAATATTATAAAAGATAAATAAAAGAATGGCTGCATTGATTCCAGAGAAAGTCTTTGTACTGTGTGTCTCAAAATAGTTGAGTGCAACAAAAATGTTTGACACAGTGGCAACTATGCCATAAGAGAGGCAGTGAGGTGCGATGGCTCTCGGTTCATTCTGTCTAACTAATTCCTAATGTTCACTGTCATTGGGTCTTACTCAGGAACAAAGAAATATAATGCTGAAATGTATATATCCTTATAGTTTCTCCACAAATGTTATGATTATTCTTTGTTTTGGAACTCTGAGAACCACTTACATGACATGAGGAGGGTGAATGAGTGAAGGTTTATAAGAACAGTAATGTAAAAGGACAATATGGCATAAGTATTTTTTATGACACACCATAGAGGGGGTACATCAGCGACTACTTTATTGCGAAGTGTTTCTGTCAGGGTCAAATTCAGAGATTATATAGCTGGTATGACCAGCCTGGGGAAAATGAAATGGATGCATGAATCCTGTATGAAAACATCTGGCAAAGTGGAACATTTTCATGAATAATTTGTAACATATGAAATGTATCTTTCTAATATGTGGAGCATTACTTACATAGCAGAACCTTTTGTCAATCTCTGACACCCATGTGTTCTACTTGCAGACAGGCAGCAGTAACTCCAGACAGAAGACTCTCTAAGCGTTCTTTCGTAGCATTTCATTCAGACCTCTTCATGAGAAAGTGTCAGTACAATATTTTCCTCTCTTTTTAAGTTTTGCATGGCTTATCATCATTTATCTGGGCTGCAGCTTTTTTGATATTAATAATTTTTCATTTCTGTTGGAATGATTTTTTTTTAGAGAGATGATAAATATTCCTAAGCAAAAAAATCAATTTCCTGGCTTTGTTTTCTGGAAAAAGCAAAAACCAACATTTAGCATACCATTGTTTTTTCATAAAAAAAGTTAATCAATCAAAACTAAGACTTCTAGAAGGATATTGGCCCTGCAGGATAAAAAATATATATATATATTTTTTAATCACAGAACTTTGTCTTGGACTTTGGATTTCTCTTCTCATCTTTCACTTTCTAATTTTCATTGCCGGTAGTTTGGTTACTTCTAGAAACCATTTTCAAGACATGGTAATAAAAGTCTGTTTGTCTGCATATACGTGTGTTGTACTGTAGTCTAAAGAGGGCTCTACAAATACTGAACAGCCTGCTATATTTGCTAAATATGCGGGCCCACTTGCCTTCCAACAAACACCAACTTGAGGACAGAAACTAATATAAACAGCAATGCACACTGTTGTTCATCTGATTAACGCAGATACCTTTCCCTTTATTGTTGAAAATCCTGGCCAGCTGCTGGACCTGATTTCAACATCTGCTCATAATGAAATCTTGTCCCCTGTTTTGCAAGTGACAATAACAAATGCATTCAATTTAGGCTGGATGTCATATCTGGACTTGGGGCTGGTCACTGTCCTGAATCATAAAGCCTTCCCCAAACTTGCTCCAACTGTGCTCACAATGGGTACCTCTGCCAACAACAAGAATGTGTAGTTGTGTGTATTGGTGGGGGCAAGGTGTACAGAGACTTATTGTGGCATTAGGTCTTTGTGCTGTACACAAAGTAAGTCTGTGCCACAGGGCAGGACATAATAATGTGCATTGCCACTATGTTGATAATTACAGTTGAGACAACCTTTTTGCAGGCCACCGCTCTTTATCCCCAACATGTCTCTGTATTGCACACACATAGTAATTATTTTTTGCCCCAATTGGAACTTTCTATCAACTTTAAGTGAGGACTTGTGTACTGACGATGTGCTCATTTTCTGGGTGACATCGCCGCTCACCCCCTTGTGTGACCGCTACCCTGCTGAGCAGCATTATGTTAAAAACAGCAGTGGTGCCTGCCATTGTTCAGAACCCTTTACTGACGCCCTTCACTGACAATCATCTCATTCCGCATGGATGAGGAAGCAATTAGGATTGAATATTAAACTCTTTAAAGCAGCTGTTTATTATTTTGCTGGCAATCTCAAAAGACCATTGAAAGCAATTAAGCTAAACTGATGTGTATGAAAATAGACTGATTAGAAATTAGGCTCCTCTTCTTCACTTGATTCATGTCTCCCATCTGTTTGGAGTGAGACTCCTCTGTTTCTTGCTCTGCCACCAGTGTGAAGGTCAAGTGGGATGAAATCTGAATTCAGAATTTCTATTGACTTCTGTCTCCAGAGACCCGGGCTGCATGCTTGAATGAACAAGTGAGAATAGAAAATAGGGAGCTGTGGGATTGAGAGACTGATCTATGAGAGAAGAACGTACGTTCATAGGAATGTTCCAGGCCATGTAGACGTGGGATTTGTATTCATCCATCCACACCTCAGCAGCTCGCAGGGCGTTCCGCTTAGCATAGTAATCAATGTCATTGTTGTAGGGTTTCTTAGTGCGCTCGATGTGGGCGACTCTGGCACATGGCAGGACTTCCATACTCCCTCCACACTGCCAAACCTAGACAGCAGCAAGAGAAAGTCCATATTTTAATCAAATCTCGAAATTCCTTCCCTCAGAGCCCCATTTGAATATATAGCCCTGATAGGGAGAGAAGCCGTTCCACAGTTAAACAGTTAAAGTCGGTGTTACAAAGTCAGTGTTATTTGTGACCTCACATTAGTTGATTTTGAATCCAACTCATACTTAGCTGTTTCAACATATAAAAACACTTGGACAGTGAATACAGAAATACCTTGACTTTTCTTTGACTTAGTGTGGCACTGTTAGTAACAGTGACTGTAACTATCAGGAGTTATAGCTGAAATTAGGAATAAGGAATTTGAAAACCTTTGCAGTTGTGCAGGGTGGGTCTTCTAATGGAGTGTTGTGTTGGCTGGGAGGATTGTAATTGTTCATTGATGGCAAGTGTTAAAAGATGGTAGACTTATAAGATTGCATTTTACTATATTCTTGCATACATTTTTCATAAAGGCACTTTTCAATCTCTCTGATCGGGGTCAGATTATTTTTGCCCTCCAGGATGTTTTGTATCATCATTCTCTTACAGCTTTTTTGTCTATTCAATGCCCAATATAATAAAAGTTTAGTTTGCTAAAAGCAGCAGTAAGAATTGTGCTTGAGGCCAAAGGAGGATATGTTCCCACTGACCCAAATCAGCTGTGAATCACATGGAATGTGATATTTCCAATTCTGATTCATCATGTCTTCATATATATAGCCTTTAATGAGAGACAGGTCTGGAAGGATTTTAACCAGATAAGTCAGATGCTGCAGGACCTGCTGGAAAGAGCAAATTGGATCTTTGCGGAGGTGAAGCAAAGAGGAGCCATTAAAGGGAAGCTGAAAAGGAGATGGGGGCTTCAGCACAGAAAGTCATGATAGATATCCTCAAAAGTGATCATGTGACAGAGACACAGACATGTTGGGAAACATAACATTGTTCAAATGCTTTTGGTGTTCTAAAGGAAAAGATAGATTTATACATGACTGACATGGCATTTCTTCAAAACATGTGGGGTCGCTGTGTGTCCGTGTTTAGAGTGAGAGAGAAGTCCCATGGGTTTCATGATCTTTGTGCCTCCCACACCAAAGAACCTCTTCAGATTGTCTTTGTAGCTTTGTTAACCTAACATGGCATCCGCTTTCTGATTAACCTAATACCCAAGAACCTAAAATATAACATAACTGAATTAAAATGCCAGTTTCTATTTATGTATTAGGGGCGGCGTCTTTGTGCTCCTCCTAGTGTGTTGAAGTGTTGTTGAGCAAGACACTGAACCCCTGACAGCTCCCCTGGCGCTGGTAGACGGTAGCCAACAGCTCATGGTTCATCCATGATGGGTTAAATGAGAGACATGAAAAAGCTTCAATCTTAAAACTATTCATGACAGCAGAAAGTATTGATTGATAGTCGACTGAGGGATGTTTTAAAACTGAGGTAGACATGCCCAGTGGTGTGGGGAAATGTTCTTTCCTGGGAATGCAATGCAAGATTGGAAATTTAAAACTCCACACAAAACAGCATCCACTATTCATAAACACTATGGATATGCTTAAATCTGTGTCACACTGTGGGAGAGTAGCCCAGCAGCTTCACACTCACACAGCAACAACAGAATATGACAGCATATGTTTTATTTTCCACCCAAAGACACTGCAGAGACTCTACTGCCCGCTGCCCTCATGATGATCATCACAATGTGCACCAGATGTTCAAATCCATTAACTTCTCTCTGAACCAAAATAATACCTCCTGCCTATTGTTAATGTAGAATACTGCTGCAGATTTTTTTTAGAAAGCTGAGATTGGAGATACACGAGCTTATTCATATCCACATGGTTGCAATGGTATATTTGCATGAAACATATCTGGAATGATTCTTACAAACTGATTTAACATTCAATTTGTATGACTGTAACTAGGCAGCACAGTGGTGCAGTAATTAGCAATCTCGCTTCACAGCTAAAGATTCCCAGTTCCAACCAGGTAACAGATGGAGGCCTTTCTTTATGGAGTTGGCATGTTTTCTCCTCATGACTGCATTAGTTATCTCTGGGTCTTCTAGCTTCTTCCCACAGATCTCTATATGTGGCCCTGTGTTATTGTGCCAGCTGAGATTGTCCTCTCCTGCAACCCTGAGGGTAGGATAAACTTTATAGATAATAAGTTCATCAACTTACTAATTTAACAACATTAGTTGGACAAAAATAATACTAAGACCAATCCCTCTATACAAAGGTAGTTCAAGATAGAAATTATGTCACATAATAGGACAACATGCCATATTGGGCAATGAGTGACTGTTTGGAAAAATGATTGGGAATGTAGGAAGATTGATAGCCTTTTAAGAATGTTTAATGTTGATTGTGCACTTTGTGGAGGACACGAAGGAGCGTGGCCTCTCACCCCACGGAACTGGGGGCTGTGGCTTGGTTTAGGTCCCGGCATTTTTGTCTACAGAAATTCATAGTTAGTTTTGTGTTGGTGTTAGAGGAATAAAGTTGGAAATCACCTCTGTCTCTGCATGTGTAGCATGTGCTAGCTGGGCCGCTAGCACATGCTACCTTTTTCATCATAGGGGGATGTTTTTAAACGTTTGCTAGCGGATTTTCCGTCACTCACAACACCCGCCTTTTCCACTGCGTTTACTAAACACAGGGTTGAGCATTTCATCCCCATGGTGGGACCGCCAGTTTTTGCGCGCACTGTACCTTGACATGGTTAAACTGGCCACGGCTTAGGAGGAGTTTACCAACATGGAGTGTCTCTGGATAGTGCGGCAGTCCAACAGCCTGTGGGCCACCCCGCTCCACATGGTCCCCAAGGCTGATGGGTCGTGGTGCCCTAGCGGCGACTTTCGCCTTTTGAATAACGTCACCGCAAATGACGTTACCCTGTCCCCCACATTCAGGACTTCTTTGTACAGATGGTGGGTTCCACCACTTTCTCCAAGGTGGACCTGGTACGCTGTTATCACCAGGTACCCGTGGGAGTGGAGGACGTGCCCAAGACTGCGGTGATCCCCCCATTTGGGCTTTTTGAGTTCCTGCGCATGCCTTTGGCTTGAAGGGAGCCGATCAAACTTTTCAGAGGCTCACGGATTCAGTGCCACGTGACCTTGCTTTCATGTTCGTCTATCTTGACCACATACTTGTGGCCAGCCTGTGAGCTGATGAGCACCTGGACCACCTGACATACGTTTTCCATCGGTTGGAGGAACACAACCTCATAGTCAACCCCGCTAAGTCTGAGTTTGGACTGCTGGTGATTGACTTCTTGAGTCATGGCATTTTGCCGCAAGGCGCGGTCCCATTGCCTCAAAGGTGCAAGTGGTGGCAGAATTACCTCGCCCGACATCTGTCAAGGCATTGAGTTCTTGTGCATGGTGAATTTTTACAACCACTTCCTCCGTCACGCTGCCCATCTCCTTCAACCACTGGACTTTGCGTCTCAAGAAGGCGGGCGACACAGTCGACTTGACTCCTGAATGGGTCCACGTATTTGACGGGTTAGTCCTGGCTAATGTCGCCCTCCTTGCCCATCCTGCACTCACGGCGCCAATAGCGACAAATGATGCATCTGACATTGCCGTTGGGGCTGTGGTAGCAGCGTGGTGCCAATGCATGGCTCCTCCTTCACGGCTTATGTGGATCACAAGTCACTGACTTTCGCCATGTCAGAACTGACCAAGCATTGGTGTACTCGCAAGCAGCGCCACCTTGCAGTCATTCGGAGTTCACGACAGACATTCAGCATGTGGCTGGGAAGTCCAATCATGTTGCTGATTGCCTGTCGCGTGTGCTCATGTGCCCCGTGCACATCGGGTGGATTTCTCGACTATTGTCGCCGACCAGCCCAGTGACCCAGATGTCCTCGCCCTGAAATCAATCCGCACTGGCCTCAAACAGGAGGATTTGGTTGTGCAGGAAGGTAATACTGCCCACCTCTGTGACGTCTCCACTGGCCGTCCACACCCAGTGGTACCAGCGGCCCGGCGTTGTTGAGTTGTTCACCCCCTTTCATACCCAGGAGTTTGGGCATCGATGAAGTTGGTGAGTTCAAAGTTCATTTGGCCTGGCATCCGTACGGACATGAAGGAGAGGGTGGCTGCATTTGTAGTGTGCCAGCATGCTTAGATTCACCAGCACTTTAGGGCGCCCCTTGAGCCGTTTCCGATTCTGGCCAGGCGCTTTGACCATGTCCATGTCGACCTGGTGGGACCTCTACCTCCTTTGTACTTTGCAGAGTTTTACACACCTGCTCACCATGGTTGATCGAACCACCAGGTGGCTGGAGGCTATCCCACAGTCATCCACAATGACCTTGGATGTGGTACAGGGGTTTCTTTCTTCCTGGGTTGCCTGTTTCGGCACCCCATCAGACATCACTTCGGACAGGGGTCCACAGTTAGTGTCAGCACTCTGGTCGGCACTGGCAGGGTCATTGGGGGTGAAGGTGCATCGTACTGCAGCGTATCATTCTCAGGCTAACAGCTTGTGAGAACGGTTCCACCGGTCCCTCAAGACAGGACCGTGTGCTGCGCTCTCAGATTACAATTCAGTGGACCGTTTACTGTGGGTTATGCTGGGATTGCGTTCAGCCCGCCAAGCTGATTCTCGGTCAGCCGCTATGAGTCTCAGGGGAATTTTTGCCCGAGAGATCTGTCCCTCCACCTCATCCGGCTGAGGATCCTTTCTTGCAGCTCCGGGCCCTGTTTCCCGCAGTCTTTCATGCCTGCAGAGCTAATGTCAGCTCGGTTTGTGTTTGTGAGAAATGATGCTCATCGCTCGCCTCTTCTACCCCCGTACATTGGGCCATTGTGGATTCTTGAGACAGGCGTGAAAAGTTTTGTGCTGAATATGGGCGGGCGTAGGGAGTGGGTCAAACTGGATCGGTTCAAACCAGCACACAGGTTGGCTGGCGAAGTTGTGTTCCCTTTCAAGGTTCTTTGTTGAGGTTGCCCTCCTTCCAGGACCCGAGCAGTGCCTCATAGGTCCAACGTCCAGTGTCTCCTGCTGCTTTGACTGAGGGACAGGGGGAAGGGGGCGGGGGACTACGGGGTGTGGCCTCTCACCCCACAGGACTTCGGGCTGCGGCATGGTTTAGGTCCTTGGCGTTTTAGTCTACAGAAGTCATTGTTTGTTTTGTGTTGGTGTTAGAGGAATAAAGTTCGAACTCACCTTCGTCTCCGCAATTTTCCTACTCACACCATAACTTTAGAAAACAAGCTCATGTCTTTGAGATAGTAGAGTCAAATCTCATCACCATCGTAACTCATACTCCTGCAGCCAAGAAAGATTTTACAAGCCTTGAATCATGGTCAATGTACCATATTTAAGGTAACAGAAAAAATAAATCAAACATTTGCAGAGTTCCATAATTATCATAATTCACATATGCCTGGAATGCTCTTGTGAGTGAGAGAGCTTGTATATAATTATACATGAATTAAGGTCCATGTGTTGCCTCCTGTGAATCAGAAGTGGAGTAGTTTGCCAGAGCCAACCCATGCTTTAACACCTTCATTGACTGGTTGATCTGCTCCTGATCCACACTGACCCTGGCCCAAAATTCCATCAACACTTTAAGAAAAGCTTTGCTGCCTCCCATGACAAGAGCAGCTTTTCCTCAATAGCCTTCATGATCGGTGTATTTCTGTGAGGGCTAGATGTCAGAGCAATACTTTCCAATGGCAAGCCATCAGTCCCCACAGGCTTCACCCATCCCCTTTTGTATCTCACTAAGCTCAGTGTAATACTGTTCACCTTTAGTTTTATCAATGCTGGTTTCCTGTTTAAAATCAATAAAGCAGGTATGCGTGTTTTTATGTACATGTGTTCTAAGAGATCTTGGATATATGTAATAATGGATAATTGAAAATGAGTGCGTATATGTAATGGCAGTGAACGGTTTACCTGCTGACAACTAAAGCAAATTGAAGATCAATATTTTCTCGGTCGCTATTTGCAGGAGGTCAGAAACCTAATAGCTTACTAGGCTCTGCATCAAATGAGTCTTCATTGTGTGATAGAAAACTTTTTTTTTTTTTTACATGGTAATAGTGTTACTCTCTCCTTTGTACAATGCTGCATATCCACCAGCAAGCCTATGAATCACCATGTTTGGGGATGCTAGCTATCATCTATTTAACTGTAAATTTTCCTTGATTAAATATAATGGCAAGGTTTTCTTTTGCAAACTAGAAGACACTCTAAGTAGTATCGGCTGGCAATGTTGAGTTTCCTGAAACCTTTATTTACTCCTAGGGCAGCAGAAGATGTTCAGTCAATGTTTTCAAAAGAAGAAATATTGAAACAATGCAATGTATTTGCAGATTCTGCACAAGAAAATTCATTCAAATATATGAACTGATATGGATATAGTGTACAAAAATATTTTACTTATTCTTTATATGTCTTTGAATTCAGTTACGATTGAACAACATTTACATTGCACAGTAAATTCACTACTAGAGGATTATTTAATTAAGTGGGCTCTAACTAGCAATTGCACTTGACACCACCTTAATGCAAAATATGCCAGTTTGTTAAAAAAGCGATAAGATAGTTGGAAAAGATTTACTTTTCTTTACTTTTCTACTTTTAAATCCAACGTCAAAAACCTATATCAACAAACATGTGCTACAGTGTTGTCATCTAAGGTGTCACACTGTTCGAACATAAACACCTGGGTGGAAGACACAGGGTTTGGGTAAGTAAACATTATGGGGCTTCATAACAGCAAAATATCACAACCATTTTTCAGCATTGCAAATCAAAACGGTTGGCCGAAGACGTCTGTCAAATGATTCCACAACTCTCTTTCAACCTAAATGCCGACATGGACACCAAGCTTGGTGCTTCCTGAGTACTGGGATTCAGTTTGATCTGAGATTTATTGTATAAAATTTCAACCTTCGAGGTTTTGATACTGGTCAGTATAAACACTGGTAGGTTATCTGCAAAAGTCCAAGACTGGCCCATTAAATGCAATGACAGATATGTCCATCCTTCTGGCTGTACACAGCAGTTTAGAACACCACTGTGGAAGAACATGAAGTCCTCTGAGAAGGAAGAGCCTATGCGTAATCATCTTCCAGTGCAATGCCTTTCAAAACTGTTATAAAATCTGCTTCATATTAAAAAGCCAGTGCTGAAGTTGCGAACCAAGTCAACAGCTCTTAGTTAAATGAGTGTAGAGGATGTCTCTTCCTCATCCCCGGCTCTGCAATTGTTTCAAAATGTAATTGGACTGCACTATCAACCCGCAGTGTCATGGTGTATATCTGGGAAACATGGAGTAGAAGGACAGTAATTTTGTGTTAGAGAACATCTGGCCACAAATAACCTATGGTCTTTGGATTAAAGACTGTTTACTGGAATGAAAAAAACTGAAAATTCTCAACAGGGGAGAAAAAGGATGAGGCTGGGGTAATTTTTTCCCTTAATTTAACAGGGAATAACATGGTACAAGACATCTGCAGGGAGTCAACTCAGCCTTTGAGGATCATCAATGCTGATGTGACCTTTTTCAACGCATGAGAGAATCACTGATCTGATGATTCGGAGGAAAAACAGGTGGCGCTCAGCATATTGCTTGCTCAACTGCGTGTGTTACATTTCTGGAATGCTCTTCACTTGGTGCCAACACCATGTCTTGATAACTTGGTTTTCAGTAATGGAACAGAAGGTTAATAGGACAATGTAAAATCTAAACAAATGGCTTATCTTGAAATAAATGACATTTTCCTCTCATGCAGAGACCACTTTTCTAATAGTAGGGTTGCAAATCATAAAATGAAAAAGTTAGCTAAAGTAAACTGAACTATTTTGTTCAAACTGTCATTTCTGCATATATCGTGATATGAACGTTACACAATTGGTATTCAATAAAGCAACTGCAGTACTTCAGAATCTAGACAAGGCAAATGTATTTTTAATGTTTCTTCCTGCACACCGCATGTCAAAGTATTTTGTCAAGACACAGTTAAAAGGCAAATGAAAAGTGCATAAACAAGTATATGTTGGGCAAGAGTTGACTGACATGATGTAGAGAAGGAAGCTGCATATACTGTTAGTCCAGGATACCTGGTGAAAAGGTAGAAACGTGAGAAGCTTAGTTCTGTCATGTTATTGATAGGAAGAGAAATTGAGTAGGAGTTATCTTGAAAGATGAGTTTGTTCGGAGTGTTCTGGAGGTGAAAACAGTGTAGCGGTAGAGTCACCACTCTGAAACTAGAGACTGAAGTTTGGTGTTAGATGTTGTTAGTGGTTATGCTCCACTGGTAGGATGGGAGTTAGAAGAGAAGGATAAATTCTGGACTGAGTTAAATGAAGTGATACAGAATATCCCCTGAGGTGAGAGAGTGGTAATTGGTGCAGACCTCAGTGGACATTTTGTTGCAAGCAACAGAGGTATTGAAGAAGCAATAGGCAAGTATGGTATGGATAAAAATGCAGAGGGACAGATGGTGGTAGACTTTGCAAAAAGGATGGAAATGGCTGTAGAGAATACATTATTCTGAAAGAGGCAGGAATGGAGGGTAACTTTTTATAGCCTAGGTAGGAGCACATAATCTGTTATCTGAAAGAAATCAGTGAATGCAAAGTAGTGGTAGGTGAATGTGTTGCCAGACAGCGTAGGGTGGGGGTGTGTAGGAGGACTCTGGTGGCAAGAAGGACAAAAAGGAAAAGGAAGAGCAGTGAGCGGTTTTCGGGGAATAGCTGAGAAAGGGTCTGGGGGTCAGGAGGAGCTTCCAGATGACTGAACAACCGCAGCTAATGTGATCAGGGTGACAGGTAGGAGAGTACTTGGTGTGTTGTCTGGAAGGAAAGTGGATAGCCAGCCTTGGTGGTGGAATGAGGAAGTATGGGAGTGTTAACAGAAAAAGAGTTTAGCTAAGAAGAAGTAGGACATTGAAAGGACTGAAGGAAGTAGAAAGGAGAACAGGGATATGCAGAGTAACATGAGGGTAGAGGTTGCGAAGGCCAAATAAAGGGCAAATGATGACTCGTATGCTTGGCTTGAAAGTATGGTGGGAGAAACTGATTTATACTAGAGATAGTGATAGGAAGAACATGTAGCAGGTTAAGGTGATTAAGGGTAGAGTGGGAAATGTATTGATGGGTTCCAGGTGTGTGTTAGGAGGATGAAATGAGTCATTTGAGATGTGGATGAATGAGGGAAAACGGTGGGAACCAATGAGGTTAGACAGGAATCACCATGGACTATGATGTTAGTGAGAATAGGAATCTGGTGGAGGAAAAAATCTAGAGAGAGGGAAGTACTCTGTGGAAAGGAGAGGGAAGCAAGATAGAATATGTGGTTGAATGAGTGGGACCAAAACTAGGACAGTGAGGTTACATGGATTAGAAATGGAGGTGGAGGATTTTAAGTACCTAGGATCAATTGTCCAGATCAATGGGGAGTGTGGAAAAGAGGGGAAGAAACCTTTACAGGGAGGTTGGAACAGGTGAGGATGGGTGTCAGGTGTAATGTAGAATCAAGGAGTATCGGGGAGAGTGAAATGGGGGGTATAAAGGACTGTGTGGTTGAGAGAACTTATCTTTGGGAGTGACAGTGATGTTTCAGAGATGGAATTAGAGAGGCCATACTGGGATGTTTTGGACATTTACAAAGAATGGATGCTGAGTAGATCAGTTGGGGCATACTGAGGTTGCAGCGGCCACACAGGAGTCCTTGTGGAAGATGATGGAAGAGATTTATGGATGTGGTGAAAGAGGAAACGGGATTGGCTGGTTGGTTGGTTGGTGTGTGTGTGTGTGTGTGTGAGAGAGAGAGGTGATGTGAAAGGGTGGGTGGATGATTCTCTGTTGCTACCCCTGAGAGAACCAGCCTAAAAGAAAGCGATAGATAGATGAGTTTAAAATCGATTAAATTGTTTTAATCCTCTCTCTGTTTTGACTTCCAATTCATAGGTCCTCGGACAATACTTAGTGTAGTCCATTTGGCACTGACCCTTCTTATAATTACAGTCTGCATCATTAAGAGAAAGCACTTTACACAGATGACTTTGATGGAGTATAATGTAATTGCAAATTTGATTTTATTGTCACTATTCACACAGTTACTTGATTACAGATGGACCATTTACATGATAAGCTCCACAGGACTACCCAAAACATCCGCTATAAAAAGCATAAAAGCTATTAACAGCAGTAAATAGATTTCCATCTATTACACATTGTCATCAACATAACAGAAATTGAATCTCATTGAGTCTTTTGACGGGCATTTGGACAGAATGTAGCTTTGCATAAATTTGCAAGTTTCACGGCAGCACTGACATTTGAACATTACATTTTAACAGTAATAATGACCATGATGAAGCCCTGTAGGTTACGCAATACTTCGTGTAAATAAGCCATTTTGTTTTTTTTATTCTAAATCAGATATTATCTTTAGCTTTCTCAGTAATCACCAAATGCATTTTTACTAAATGAAATATCTAAAAATAGAAAGAGGTTCTGAGGCTCTGCACAGGGAGCACAAAGATTGTAAAAAAATCCTTGTCGACTTATCTAAAGAAAATTAGCATTATCCTTCTGAATATCCTTTAAAATCTGACCAACTTCCCAGAAGTGACAGTCTATGCCTTTTCACTCTTGCAAGTGGAGCCTTTACATACATATTTTTCCATTGAGATGTTGTGTTAAACAGTGTTCTAAATTCCACACTGGGAAGAGAACAATGAATTTTGTTGGGAATTTGTTGTTTTACCCAAGAGCTTGATTTCTGATTCAAAAATATCTATATATTTTTGTTGGTGACAAATTAAGATGTCTTACAAAGTATCTGTTTATTTATTTGTTTTCATGAATAGCAACTGAAACTATAGATACTGTAAGTCTAGGTGATGAAGGGACTGCAATCTTCCTTTAATTAATCTCCGAATAAAAAAATATATTACACAAAATATATTACACTGGATAGAAAACAAATGAAAAAGTTATCTGAGAGCAGAGACCTCTTCTTCAACAGGGATGACAAAGCCTTCCACTGAATAAGCACACTGCGGTGAATGGATACAAGCAACACATTTCTTTTTGCCATTCAAAATTTGGGAAACACTTGTATGGAAATCAAAATGTTGTCTTTTTTTTCTCCCTCTTTTTTTCTTTGTAGGGTTTTTAAGAGTAATTCTCTATCACAAGGCTAGCCTTTTATCTTGGAAATGGAACTTGATGTTTGAGAGAGAAAAGTGATAGTGGTCTTTGCCTTCTGTGGAAATATACACAAACACACATATACATCCATCCATACATATATATTTATATATGCACATACACACACACACACACACATATATATGTATGTATGTATATATTAAAAATACAATAGCATAAGAAGAATTGAATAATTTTGTGGACAAACTAAAAATAAAATGTTTGTCAACAGGAGCGTATAAAAACCTCAATGCCACAAATCTGTGTGTGTGTTTGTGTGTGTGCGACTTATAATTTGCTAATTTTTGAACTGATCGCTTGTTTATCATGTGAGGTTCCCTTCCAAATAGATTAAATTTGGAGAAGTCAACAGGAAAAAACAACTATTTAGCTCTAAGAAACCCAATGTGGATGGTCAATATTGCTGGTTAATGCCTGAATGTGATCTACGGAGAACTTGGTGTTTGTCTGTCAGTCATCTCCCTGCCAGGCTGCGCTCGTGTTTAAATCCTGAAGAAAGCTCTTATCGATGACACCTTGGCTTACTTTCGACTTTCTAGAGAGAAAAGGTTGATCAGCGTGATAATATGTATGTTGTCAATAATATATTTACTGATAACTTCGGATAAATTCATTCAAAGACTATTCTGTTCACTTGAGAGAAAGGGATGTCTATGGCTGATTACATCTTTAGAATCATATAATTTCATATGATTGAAATGCAGTGCAACCTTCTATTTCTATACTTCAGGGAGCCTTTTTCCAGATTGCTAATGTTCCAGGTCTCATCATTCAAAATTAATGGCAGCAAATGCTTATTTTGAGTGTCAAAACAAAGACACTGCATGTGCTTTATTTGTGAGGTTATGCAGAAGGAAACATTTGACAAATATGAATTGATTTAAAGCTACTAAGTTAAATAAAAACCCAAACTGTTTTCTAATGCAAAGGCTCAAGTCCACCAGGTGATGTTTGAACAGACATGAAGTCAACCTTTATCATTATTTAGAATCGGCTATGGTATCACGGAAATTCATGTTTATTCACACCGACAGTGATTTCCTTATTTGAGAGCCCTGAATTTTGCACAGCATCAAGTCTTTTCAAAGCTGGTGGGCGACAGACAAGAATATCAACACAAAAAATACAGAGGTGACATTAAAATAGCAATCAAAGACATTCTTTCTCTCTGCATTATGTGATGTAGTAATACATTATCTTGATTGATCTCTATTTTCCATTTTTAGAGCTGAATATGAACTTATTAATCCCAACTTACTGACTCCTGTCTGCATTGAGGAAATGCAGTGCTGACAAGTGTCTGACATGGCTGAGCATGTTCCTTTGTCTAAGTAAATATACGTGCATGTTTAGAAAAGCTTGAGTAATTGAGATGATAACTGGCAACCAGAATCTTTGAGGCTAATCTATTAACTACTGGAGCTAGATTTATATTCTAAACTGAGAAGTGATCTGCTTAAGAAAGCGAGTTTGTGGTTAAAGAAAGGAAGTCTGTCGTAACTGAGTGGTCTACTGATTTATCACAGATGCCAGTTTTGAATTTCCACTTGGGTATGACGTTTTATAAAAATGACTAAATTATTCAAGTATTTACTATTATTCATTGCATATGGCTGCACAATTACCCATAGGGTCATTGGTTTGGATTATAGTTTGATGACAATCAAAATCCAGTATAGTGGAAATTTACAAATAAACCATAGTCGCTGTCGCAGACACATGAACATCTTTTGACACCACCTCAGAGGAAAACGTTTTTGTGATTCCAGGTTTTAGATTTAAGGCTATCAAATGGTAGATCCAAAGAAAAAGTGAAGCTGCTGGGAAACAAGAACGATTAACAAGATTAAGGACAATGAAAGTCCACCAATTAAGGACACCTCCCAAGGCATTCATTATAACACCTCAGAAAAATTATGGAAACACCAGACTCCAGGTATGATCTAGTGGACTGTCTTTGTTAAATTATAACACAAATGTGGCAATACTAAGGTCAGTATTTTATTACATGGTAACATTTTGTTTATGCTTTCCACACGTATATGCATTCTGATTGTAAAGTCTATGCGGTCCTGACAATAGAGTCAGCCACTATTTAATTATCCAGGTGGGCAAATAATTAAAAAAAAAAACACATTTGAAAATGTTGAAACACCCTTATTGATTTTCTATTATTGTCTAATGATCAAACATGGCTAAATCAAAATGTTGCCTTTCTTATCTGATGGATGAGGTTGTAAGTGAGTTCATAGGTGCGGCTTTTAGGAATATTGATTATACGTGGGTTTCCTTTGAATGTTCTGACTGATTTTGTTTCTCAAAAATCGAAAATGAATTCTTTCATGCACATCAGTGATTTTGTGTCATGGCAGTTTTTAACCTCATATTCAATTACAGTGTCAGGTCACCCTCAACTAAAAGATAACTGCTGCATTGTCTTTTGACAACAAGTTATTTTATTGTACAAGGGGTGTCGTAGATATCAAAAGTCCGATTGTATTTGCAAATACAGGGTATTTCATAGTCAAAGGATTTTAGCAGAAAGCATTTTTAAGGATGTTTTATTTTTTTGTGATTCCACTCTATTTATGATGCCACGTTTAAACGTTCCAACTGAAAATGTAAAAATGGACATGACTACTGGAGAACATGTGCTTGCTGGCACAGAACTAATTTCTTTCACCCATTACAAGGCTTTACTCATCTTTAGCTCTGCTCTGTTGGTTTCTCCTAGGAAATTACTCAGGACCTCATTTCTTCCACTAGGTTCATGGAATCAATGCCATTCTGGCCTGCTCAACTTTCTTCATCTCAACTTTTTTTTGTGATGATGAGTGGCGTTTCAAAGAATTGGGAGCTCCCCTCATTGACAGGCTGGGTATTAGCCACTCCATCTGCTCCGTATCTTCATTTTATGTGTCCTTTTTCTGCCTTACGCCTTTTCTCATCTATAAAATGGAGGATAGTGAAGAAGGATAGATATAGGGAGAAGCTCTTTTAAGTCTGCCTGTCAAAAGCTAATTCCATCTTCTTGCTGCCCTTCGTCTTTGATATAACTGTGGATTTGCTGGTGCAGCCAAATCAGCACGTGCCAGTGTTCTTCAAACACTTTCAACCTTGTATGATCATTTCAAGTTTTTGGACAAAGTCTGAGGCATCTGACAGAGGCAATGACGCGAAAAGATTAACTGATGCTTAGATGATGAGTAATGAGTAATAATGAGTAGGTATGAGTAGTACCAGCCAATCTGAACTCGTTAAAAGTTCCTGTATTTCCCGGTGGAGATAACGTCTGCAGAGGGAGCTTCTGCTGCTACTCCGTATAATTTAATTGTCCTGCACGGAAGATGGATGAAAGAAATGCATTTCATCTGAAATCATCTTAATTACCTTGTCAAAATGCACTCAAATTGGGGTGGGAGTATCTGAAGTCACTCTTGAAAGATATTTTAATGAAGTTTAGGATTTATTTCAATAATAGACAAGCTGAAAAAGGTCTGTCTAATTACTCATTCATCAGGCACTGAATGCCAAAACAGTAACCCTCAGAGGTATGCCAGTGCTATTGAAGTCATGACATTTATCAAAAGACCTTTCAGAGAAAGGGATGGGCTCCATATTATTGTTAAACAGAAAACATATGCTTTCCCATCTCAGGCACTGGTTCAGCACCCATTGCAGACACAGCCTGGATTAGCGGGACCTAAAGTAACAGGATAACATCAATCTGAACGAGCATATTCATGGAGCACAACCATGCATGAATATGAGTCATGGCCATGTTTTGTAATGTCAGCTGATTGAGTGTAAACCCAACAGTAAATTCCACAAAAACACACTGCATATGTAGAGCAGCACCATATGTTAGCATGAAGTCATCTCGCAGCTGCGATAACTCCAATGAAATTATACCTGCTCTTATGCTTGTTCACAAAGATTTTCTAACCGAATCCATCCATGTATGTCTTGCTTCCCTGTGGTGCAAGCGAGCTGGGAATACCATAATGAACCATGGTGTAAGTAAACCTTAGTCCATGGAACTGTAACAGATTGATCCAGACCACTAAATAATGCAGGCAATGAAAAAGACAAACGTCAGATCAATATCCAATGCTATGGCAGAACGGATTGATAGAGTGCAGAGTATTCCTCCCATATTGTAGATCAACTGTTTTGCAATAGAAAAAAACAAAACATGTCTTTGGGGCAGATCAGTCAACACGTCCTCACACAGAAGACTGAACAGAGTGCAGAGTCAGAATTATTATCAATTGACCTCCAGCCATCCAAATCACTTTTGTCTTCCATCGCTTGATAATATCTGCACACAGTCATTAAACTGTGCCTTTATTTCAAAAATCTTCAGACCACAGTCAACATGTTACCTGACTTGAGTACTGTAGTACTGGGTAACGGAAAATTCCAATTTAAGTTTTATAGCTAGGGTGTGAATATATGATGAGCTGTACTATATGCAAAGAACCCTACTTCATAGCTCATTATCCCTTCTTTATTTCTACTTTTTGATTAAGTGTAAGAGCAGAATCGCTTCAAAGATTCGACCTCACCTTTAGGAGGAGTCAGTTCTTGGAAAGAACTCACATATGGTCAGTGCTCACTGTCATTTGCTGCTTGATCGGCATAAGCATGCTGGTGATTTTTTGAAGCTGCCAGAGTGGTTGGTGTCCACAGATGGCAGGGGCTTATTGCCATCTCATAACGACACTCTTGTCCTTCTCAAGGTGACTGCTTTCACTGTGGTGTCCAAGAGGAGCTCACTTCAATCACCGTCATTGCTGATTATGTGCTAAGTCTAAAGAAAGTCTAGTTAAGGGTTTTATAATCATCTAGAGCTTAGTGGAAAACCGTCCCCCCCAACAAAAAAAAGTAAAAAGAGGGGACAGTCATACCTTAAACTAGGCCCACTGCTTTGTGGTTTGGCAGTTATTAAAAATAATAATACAAAATCTCAAAACACACACACACACACACACACACACACACACACACACACACACACACACACACACACACACACACACACACACACACACACACACACACACACACACACAAACACACAAAACATAAAAACGTACACACACATATAAAGACACAAGGACACACAGATAGACAGACATACACACACAC
>CAAKHD010013491.1:499279-509547 GCA_901007705.1 Fistularia tabacaria
AGAAATAAAAACAAATAATACAAAACCCCAAAAACACACACACACACACACACACACACACACACACACACACACACACACACACACACACACACACACACACACACCCACACCCACACACACACACACACACACTCACCCAAATACACAAAACAGTGAAAACAAAAGCACACAAAGACATCACGAACAATAACAAACCTACCACCAAGAAATTCACACTCTTGCAATTTAACAGCAGTCCAGTTTCAGGGAAAAAAACAAAAACAAAAACAAAAAAACAGCACCAACAAAACATACTGTATTTCCACTTACCATGCTGTCGTCAAGAGATCAATTTATTCTGAGACATTTGCAACCGCTGGCAGCTTCAACCAAACCAAGGTTAGAGGCCAGAGGGCAGTGATGCAGTCTATGGGCTTTCAAGTAAGGGGTTGAGGATGAGGTTTAACTGCCCAATATCGGATAAAGTAACCTGTTAAAGATACAATTATTAATAAAATAAAATACCAGTCACCAATTTCTTTTTGACTGTCAAGTTTTAATAGGTACCATTATAACTACGTTTAGCTCTTTTGTAGGTTATTCTATGTTGGGGACCAGTTTGTGACCTGAACGTCTTGTGATAAAACCAGCCACCGATGAATACTGTTGAAAACTTATCCTCTGACCTTTATGGAATATTTGGTCAGAGCCAAGAATACTATCATAGACTGACTCTGTTAAAGCAAGGTTTTTAAGGCATGTATTTAAAGTTTGAAAAAGTGTGAAATAAAAGTGAGAATCTAATTCACCTTCAACATACTTTTCAAACTTTTTTGCAATCAATTACTTATCCTTTGAGTATCCTTGTATTAAAGATGCAAAAATTTACTTTAAAAATGGGGAATGAGTGACTTACAGGCACAGATTCTGAAATTAATTTTATTCGCCAACAATACAAAGTCATCATCAATTCTAGAATAAACCAGTTCCCAAGTGATCCACGATCACCTACAAAACCAGATGGTATATGGGTATATATTGATACATACATCCATACAAATGTATATATGTGTGTGTTTGTATGTGTGGAGACAGAGTCTAGTTTTGCGGTTGCCAGGAGAACAGTACTTGTCTGACTGCATTGTGCCAAGTGTGAAGTTTGATCGAGGGTGGATTGTAGTGTAGGGTTGTTTTTCAGAAGCTGGGCTTGGCCCCTTAGTTCAGGTGAAAGAAACTCTGAAAGCTTCCGCATACCAAGACATTTTGGACAATTCCATGCTCCCAACTTTGTGGGAAAATTTTGGAGCCGGCCCCTTCCTTTTCCAACATGACTGTGCACCAGTGCACAAAGCAAGGTCCATAAAGACATGGATGACAGAGTCCGGTGTGGATGGATGAACTTAACTAGCATGACCTGTGTGACCTCACAAGAGTGCTTCTGGAAGAATGGTCAAAAATTCCCATAAACACACTCCTGAACCTTGTGGACAGCCTTCCCAGAAGAGTTGAAGCAGTTATAGCTGCAGAGGGTGGACCAACGTGATATTGAACCCTATGGATTAGGAATGGGATGCCACTTAAATTCATATGCGAGTCAAGGCAGGTGACCGAATACTTTTGGCCATATAGTGTATGAATATGTATAGTATTCATCAGTATTTACCTGATGAATGACTTGACGCCTTGAATGAAGCTGCATATGGAGCCAGAACTGTAATAATCAGCATACGAGCTCTGTAAGTGATCCTGATGATAAGTGCCTTTCTCAGGCATATTTGACCTAAATATTAATTGTCATTTGTCTGCAGTCTATAGTGTGAATGGGAGTTGATCCGTCATTCTAAGAATCCGGTTCTTTATTTTCTCGCAATTCAAATCCAGGCACAGAGAACCAATTAATCATTCATTCAGTTATTTTTCACATTTTGCCTTGAAGCAGAGTTTCAATAGTATATTGTTGAAGGGACATTCATTTGTCTAGAATAATCTTGTGAAAATTATTTTTGCACAGCAGGTAATTTTTTGAACATTTATTTTTATCCTTATAACAAATTATAAAGTCCTTTCAACTTAAATTTTCAAAAAGCGCATATGTGACCTCCTACTCCAATAATGCCAACAAGGCATAACCACCTACATTCTGTGAAACAAATAAATGTCCCTCTACTTCAAAGTATATGTAATTTAAATCAGTTGTAATTGTCTTTGTTTGCAATGATGTCTTCTTAGATGAAAACTGATGTGCAAAAGAACTTGTCTTAACTAAGATGGACACACTTGGACATAAGACACATTTCACGGAAGGACAATTTAAAGCCTGAAAGCTGAGTTCACTGCACTGCTCGACTGTTAACGGCCAAGCATTTTCAGAAGCTGCACATATGATGCAGATGGTACAGATGAAATATACTAAAGTTCCACTCCTGTTTAACTGGTGGTTCCACAAGGCTTTGAATTATCTCCATTCTGCTCAGTATAGATTGATAATGACCAAATGCCTCAAGACCCAACCCAGGTGGGTGCAGAAACAATATTTCAAAGAAATATAAATACAGCTTTGGTTTATTACTTTCAAAAAAGGATTTTCTGAGTTCAGTAAATGTTATTGGAAGAAGGCCAAGTCATGAAATCACGATTCTATTTTTTGAATATGGAAGTGAAAGTTGTGAAATTGTGATTAAAAAGAATGACCTTTCCTTTTGGTGGTTTCTTGATGACAAAGTCAATTTTGTGGCATATTGTTTGGGCTTAACCGACATAGATTAGAATTATCCGCTGTCTCTGTAAAAAAAAAAAAGTTGCCATCTGGCCTGTTAAGAAGCCAATAGTAAAAATAGACAGAATTCGGGGACAGAAGACAAAAGTATATCTTTATACTTTGTTTTTACTGACAATCCATAGAGAGTTTTATTGATCATGGAATGGAAAATCTGAGAATTTAACTTTATCAAATGGATTCAGTTTAAGTATTAATTAAGAAGTATCTTGCAACATAGGAAAACGACAAAATGAAAATCCTCAAGGCCGAGTAGGATTTAGCTTTTCTTCACAACATGATGCTGGAATAACCTTTTAATGTCCACTCCCATATCTTGTATTTTCCAACTTCACAGAATTTTTTTTTCGTTTGTAATTAATTTCCCCTTTGACTGGAATTACTGCCTTCTTTTCCTTTTGAAACATTGATAGAAATTGTTCTGCCTACTGCTCTCCACATCCTTGTTTCTGGTCAACCTCCAGTGCCTCAGATGATTACGGCTCTTTCACTAGTTGCAAGATTCAAAAGCTACAACTCAGTAAATCATAGAAATGTACCTATGTTTTATTATTTCCATGTTTTCAGATAGGCTGGGCTCTCCGTCCGCAAACTGCCCTTTTAATTTTTGTTTTTGACAATCAAGTCTCTCCAGAGTGAAAACTCCTCAGCTAGCACTGAAATTAGCTGCCTGAACCACCGTAGCCTTCGGGGAATAATTGTTGTCCACTTTGCAAGCCCATCTCCATTTCATTAACAGCTGTACAAAATGAATAGTTGCTGCAGGTTGATGACTGTAGATCTATTCACGCTTGTACATGTGCTGAAAATCTAATTTCTGTGGCATGTGGTTCATTTCCACATGAAGAGATCAAACAAGGGGGGAGCTAATTGCATTTATGATGCACTGTGTTCACAGATGCACTTTCCCCATCACATCATAAATCAAAAGAAGCGTGATAAATATTCTCATTGAAAAAGAAGTGCGTATGAGACAAAGGAAAAAGAAGCTGTTGCACATTATCTCAAACTGCATTCAGTGGATCAGGCTGACTCCCTCTGCAAACCTCATCTAACTATCTTGCATGGTTGTTAGGTGCATATGAGCAGATAAGAATGAAAAAAGACAGTGTAACCTTGGGGGGATGCTGGTGGAGATGCCACACAATTGATTATTCTGAATTATTTCTCAATAACAGTGGCAAACCAGTCATCGGATAAAGACATAAGAAGCCATTTAATTGCCCCTTTTTCGTCAGTTGTATCATATACATCTTATTGATGTCTGTAAGAGTCACTATGTTGAATAACGAGCTGTTCTGAAATGGTCATCAGCAACTATAAATGTGTCTTACTTTGGTAAAGCACCAAAGCAAAGTAAACCAAAATCCGTTCTCCTACCTTCATTCAAGAGGCTTTTCAAAGGTGGCTGACACTTGAGGTGTCGTTCATGCCACCTTAAGATTTTGAAATGGATATGGGGACGATATTAAATGAAGGAGTGGGATCCTTCAAGCATTTCTCACTCCAATAAGCCAAGGAGTGCATTTAGATTCAGAATGGTTCCACTTGGCTGGAGAGAAACATTTTCTGAATTTAAACGGTAACCAATTCTTCACCAAGCCTTTCGCTCACATGAAGCGTTAAATTCAACTCAAAGCAGCAGCAAAAGAGATTTACGTTTTCCGTATACAGGCTTTGGGTTAGCTAAAGATTTGCATAAAGGAGATTTTATTCCCTCCTGCACTTCCATTTAAGAAATTCTAGCTTTGCTAAGTTTAATCATGGCTTCTGTTGACACCCCTGGGTTTTTATATCTTAAGCCGTATCCCCAGGCCTGGAAATACAAGGAAACTTCATCATAAGCTGTTGGAAATTCTGAATAGAGATTTTACATTCTGACCAGGACTGTTCATCTAAATAGTACCTCCTCAAATATTGGATTTGTAATAATGTTTTTTTTGTGTGTCCTTCCCATCACACAAAAGCACAGGAAACCCTCAGTCTTTAAAGAGACGCCTCGTAAAAAATTAAAAAAATTCCTTGCAACACTTCCTCGAGCACCTCCCACTTCTTCTTTTCACACAGTGACTTTTTAGGCTTTTTGATGGGGAAAAAAAACCCTCCTCAGAGGTATATCAAAATATTCCACCAGCAGAGAAACAGAATGCTTTTAACACCATGATTTGTCATAATTCATGATCTTTACCCGCATTCCAAGCTCGATGTTCTCGCCTCCATAGACTTCCATGCCAGGATCCAGCAGACCAATTTCGCCAAAGTATTCCCGATCTACCACAAAGGAGCAGCCAATCATAGCCGGAGTTCTGGGTGAGCAAACACAGGCAGCGTCATTCCAACATTATTATCCACACTCACAAAGAATGCAAAAATATTCACACAATCAAGGCGGAAGGCATCCCTCTTTCTGGATTGTTTCAACTTGGAAAAGTAGATTATGCATTAGCTGCAGTGCTTTCAGTTAAACGTTACAGTGATGTCTTATAATTAATTAGTTGACTGTCTCAGCTGAATATAAATGAATATATTTTTGCCAAGGGGAATTATAATTTGAATATGTGGAGCATCTTCAACCACATAAACTGTGATTTGGAGTTAGCAAAGATTTATGCATATGTTGTATGTGCTTGTTGTATGTGCTTGTTTTGTGATCTGTGTTTTTGTCTGCTAGAGAAAACAAGTCCACCGTTTATGCTCTTTACCAACCCCAAACAAAAAACAGCTATTTATTTGCTACATTTTAGATTATCCTCATCAGCTAGCTGTTTATCGCATCTGTTTAATGAGTGGCAAAGGGCAGGTAGTGCGTTGTGAGTGCAGAATTGTTATTGGCTGAAATGAAAATCCACACATTCTGTTTCTGCAGGAGATAGCTGTGGACGGAAAGAGGAAAACAAGATGTAGGGAATTCATTCATTATCTTTGGCTTTATGTCTCAAGTGTGAGATCTGCATCTGCCTTCATGGAGCACTGAACACAGCATGTAGTGAAATTAGCTATTAACTTCATTTACGAACCACATAAGTTAGGCTGAGGCCAATTCATTCTTTAAAAACAGTTTGTCAAACTGCAAAAAAAATACAACAAGGAACCTTATTGGAAAATTCCCTGCTCGACTTCGCTACTTCAATATTTACTGTTTGGAACAAAACCAGTATTTGGTTCAAATTATTTTCCTGATGGACACAGACACTGTACTCCTTTCTAATGTATATGTGTTAAGCCTACACACATTCCAACCTCATCATGATCAGCATGTAGAGTAAGGGTTATTGAGTGAGTCTCACAAAAGCATGCAGTTATCCACCTTTGCAGACAAGAACCGGTAACAGTCTAGCTGCACCCCAGGGACGCTTTTTCAGTTCTATGATCTACCAGGTCTTAAGTGCTCTGGGAAATACAAGAAGCACTTCATTCATACGGAGTTGTGCAGTGGTTTTTTTTTCTTTCTTCTTCTTTTCACTTCTTTTATTTTGCTTTCTGGAATGATGCCCGGGAAAAAGTTCATTTTATAGCATCTCCAACGGACATGACACACACAAACAGACGGTTACATTCACATTCATAAACATGAACATGCCTGCACGTATCATAGTAGCAGAACATAGTGTAAAGTGGAGGCCACATGATGATTCATTGATGTTCTATTTAACAAGTTCACTGAACCAGATGCTGCGAAACAAAGAGAAATATGCCTACAGGGCTAGGCTCCAAAGATAACCTGTCTTGCTACCCCCTCTGGGTACCTCAATGAAAATCTTACATCTGTTGCTTAGGAACAGTCGTGCAAAAATTGATAAAAAAGTGAACAATTGATTTTCTACAGAACTTCACCAATCACTGTTGTCTTATTTACAGAGACAATGGAAGTGGTAAAACCGAGCCACCTATCAAGCATTCCTGTTCTATTTGTTTAACCAAAAAAATCATATAAAAAGTGTTATATTTTGGTTTTACTCTGACCTCCATGGTTATTCTGGCAGCTCAGGGCAGACTGACACATAGGCAGACAGGTAGGCAGACGGACAGACAGACAGAGAGACAGCCTCAAGTTTTTATGTGATTTATCTTCACATTTTTGTAATTCTGAGTGATTATATTTTGTGAAGCTTGGGACAATTTTCAATTTTGTTAACAACAAAGTTCTTCTCAGTCAAATCCCAAGAGACTTTTTGAATTAATTCAAACATGGCAAAATCAAGCTGTTTAAACAGTTCAATAAAACATTCACTGTGCAACACACACATCTCACAGGGTTTGTCATAAATCCCTCACTTAACATATTGGCGTGTTTTGTGGCAAAATACGCCATTTAGAAGGTTAGCAGTTATTCACCCTCCCCAGTTGAGTAGATACCTGAGCATCAGTATTAACATGACACAATCATTACATCTCCCAGTTGAAGTAAAGAGGGTTTCCAAAAAGCACAGTTATGTACAAATCATCCACTTCTCCTTTCTTCTGCAAAAATAGGCTACACAAACATTTGTTCAAGACACAGATTACGTCTACATTTTCCAGCTGGTGTCAGTTCTGACTGATCAGATGATCATAAAAGTAGATCAGTAGAGATCCCCTCATGAGTTCCACAATGATGTGAGGATTTTAGTAAGCATGGTTAAAAATTGGTCCATATAATTATTTTGGGATTCTTGTGCACAGATTACTTGTTTTTTGATGGTGTGGACAAGGTGAGGAATAGGTGGTGGATTTCTTTTTTCAAAAACCATGACAGCATTTTGTCAGGTATTGGTGAGTTGAGATAAATCTTAAAAATCTTAGCAAAGTGAATGTTACACTTATTAGAAATTGTTTCCTGTTCAAGCTTCATCAAGGTAACAACAACTTTTATGGCGATGTTACTCTAGAAAAATGACCCGTGAGTTTAACCTTACCTCCTGGCATTTATTTCTTCTGACTTTTATTCCTGGTAAAGATAGAAAGCCACTCACATTGAGCTGGGATCTGACCAAGTTTTCTGCTCGGTAAAAGGCATTTTTTTCCTCATCTCTGTCGCAAAGTGCTTGCTTATGGGGGGATTGTTGGATTTCTGTAAATCATTCTGAAGAGTGTGGTCCAGCCCTACATCTTATGTGTTATGTGACAGCTATGTTGTGATTTAATGCTATATAAATAAAATCGGACATATCATTAAACCATTGTGTTAAGATACACAGTGTTGACAGGGTAGCTATTTATTGTCATTATTTCGACTAACAGTGCAGACAAAAAGACAGGCAGCACGTTGTCAGCCCTTCTTTCATCACAACTTCTCTCCTCCCTTCACAAGTGACCTACCTTGTCTTTTTGTGCAGTGCAAACTTTTTGCAACCTTCAAGAATAACAATATGATATCTGGCAGTTCAAACACTGTTTCATTGTTTAACTCAGGCTCATCACCTTAAGTCAGACATGCATGAGTCAACAACCCATGGTTGAATGAGTTTAATGTGATTTGCGGCATGTGTTTCAACAAGGATGTCAAATCCAGTAAAATAATAAATATGCACATTGATTCCATCAGGTCTTTTTAGCTTTCTACCTACATGGCTTTTACTAGAAAACATCAAATGTGACATGTTATTGCAAAAAGTGTGGAAAAATATTGAGCAATGGCACTAAATAAGGGAAGGATTCAAAGAGATCCTTAATATCAAACTGAACTTAAAATTATCCCATGTGTGTATATATATCTATATATATAAACATATATATATACACACACACATACACACAAACACACACATACACACACACACACACACACACACACACACACCACACACACACACACACACACAAATACACACACACACACACACACACACACACACACACACACACACACACACACACACACACACACACACACACACACACACACACACACACACACACACACATCCATATGTTGAAACATTATGACGGAGTTAAAAATTATACTGAAGTCTTCATCATCTATTATTATTTTCCAGACCCCTCCTGCACTTTTATTCAAAGTCAACATTTTTCCACAAAAGTATTTCACATCACTTTTTATTTAAACTTTACTCCTAAAATATATAAAGAGTTTTGCCACAAGATAAACTTTACAAAAAACTGAAAATCACTCAGTACATAACTGCCTGCAATAAATCTTCCTTGCTATTAGAGTGAGCCTTTCCGTCACTGTACATTAAAAGTCAAAATTCTATTGGTCCTACTACTTCAAGGACCATATGAAAAAAGAAAAAATCTGTGATTTATATATCAAAGTCACTACAAAGGAATTTACTCTTAAATAAGTCATTTTGAGTAACCCTCTAATGAACATCAATTGTCATGCTCTGCTTTATTCCTTTGTGCATTATTCATTGTTGTACATGTTTAAAAGGATAGTGATAGTGCTTAATTAAGCCTCAATTTATCCAGTATTTCCTCATTTCAGTTGCCTTTGTCTAGAAATGCTTTTTCCACAGCTGTTTCTTTGAGCATTATCAAACAGTGACGGTGCATATGTTTCCAGTACATCTTCATTGGGAACAGTACATCTCAAAAAACAATTTATAATCCTCTATATCTTTCAAAATATCATTCTTTGTCTAAAATTACATAAACAGGGTCACAATATCAATTTAATTTAATGGAGGAATAAAAAATAAATTCTATATTGTTATGCAAGTAGAGCGTTGCAGTTCTGTGCAGATTTTCCAGCAATTTGTCTCAGCAAAGGTATTCAGAAAGATGCCTTTCTTTTACAAATAACTCTATTGCTCTTTATTACAGATAATATCAGCAATCCAATAAATTAATTGGGCCCTTACGTCTCGTGTCAAAGTGATTTGAAAAGGCTCCTTAGCACATGATGCCATTTCCTCTTATTTCCTCCCCTCTCTTTGTCTCGATTTCTGTGGTTATCTTAGAAAAGGTCAAACCTCAAAAAAATTATTACAACCATTGAAACATAGGATTGTGGCTTTTTATTTGTAACTCCTTGTGGCCATTAACTCTCTTTGTTGTTGAATATGTCCAGAAAAGGCCTTGGAGTCTGAGCTTTGAATGGTGAGGCTGCTTCTGTTATTGATAGGCAGAAACCTCTGGGAAACAAGCGGGTGAATGATTTCCAATCGAAATCCACCCAACTACCAAGCTTTAGCTGACCCTTAAGGTGTCTTGCTATTTGAAAAAAATCTGTCAATTCAGAAACACCAGCCCACTCTGCAATGCTCCAAAACCCTGTATGTCTGAAAGCAGTTTATCTATTGTATATAACAATTTTTTAGCAAGGCAAGGCACACAATACAGAAAATCTGATTTAAACAAGGGCTACTGATTTGGTCATGAGAGTAATAAGTTCAGTTTATGTAACAAACCAAATCAATGTTTAGCCTCTAACTTTTCTACTTTGAATTCCATTATGGTAAAAGGCCGCTTATCCTGCACCTCGGGGGGGGGGGGGGGGGGCCCGGGGTCCCGGGCCAGGGAAACCCCGGGGGGGGGCCCGGGAAAAATATAGAAAAAAAAAAAATTC